>JACXGJ010015702.1:0-13166 GCA_016801105.1 Esox niger | reverse complement strand
CCTCTTTATTACACGCAGAATACCGGGAGGGTGTAACCTCTTTATTACACGCAGAATACCGGGAGGGTGTAACCTCTTTATTACACGCAGAATATCACGATGGTCTAACATCTAATTATGTTTGACTTCCTGGAATCAACCTCTGTGTTTAAAAAACGCTAAAACGATCAAGTAAATACCCTGGCCCAAGCTGGAGCGGTCCGTAAAACATGTCGTTGATTTATTGTTGTTCTCTCCAGGTGCTGACCGGTGACCTTGGTGGGAAGTCCAAGTGTTCAGAGTTTACAGAGGAGATCTGCCGCCGAGTGCAGGACATGGACTGAAACTACTGCTCTTTACTGCGGAGACGACATAAGAATTTCCCCTGCGCTTTTGATATAACTCTAGAAGACTGGGCGCATTCCAGTCACACTTCAGTCAGCTGCACATTTGTATAGATGATTATATCATATTTATGTAGGTTGCTGCAAAGAGACACTTCAAAGTGGTCTAGAAATGTAAATCTGTGCAGTTTGACTGCAATAAAGATGTCCTGGAACGCGCCCTGTCATGGAAATATATTGACTCTTATAGTAAATGTATGCACACTTGTGACATTTCCTTATATGAAATTGAGCAATTTTGTGGTGTCTGTAAAATTCCCTAGAAGCACATCTTTACTATGTATCAGTGTCATCTGGTGGTTGTTCTGATATTCGCTTTTACCTGTTGATATCATTTCCTAAAGGCTAAATTGTGTTTTGTTTATTATTTATAATTTCCTGTGCATGAACAGATTGTATTGTATCTCATTATGCCACACATTTCAGTCTCGATTTTCATTCATAAAAAAGTTGATGACAATATCATCGATGTCTTGTGTTTGTGATCGCTGAAAAACGAAAGAATTCAAGAACAGGTGGCGTTAATTGCATTTTTGTTGCCGTCTGTTTAGCAGAAAAGTACGTTTTCCTATTCATTGGCAACTTATTTGAAACATTTCAGCTGTTGGTTTTCTTAATGTTTTTCATTGAACATACATAAACAAGAATTATAACTTTAACAAGAAAAGAAGCATAACATTTTTTTAATGAGCAATTCATGGATATTTAGAAAATGTGATAATGCATCAATTCGCGCCGATCTGGCAACCCTGTTTAGGACGCCACCGTCCCGCCTCTTTGCTGACGACATTAGGCACGCCTCGTTTCCTTCTGTACTGTACGGTTGGTTACGGAGCATCTAATCGAAGAGGTGTAGCCAGCAGTGAATAAGCACCAAGTGTCTTATTACGTTGCATACATTCTGTCACATTTTTAGAAGACGAGGGTGCGAAGATGGCAAAAACGTATGATTACCTTTTTAAATTGCTACTTATCGGCGACAGCGGAGTCGGCAAGACATGTCTGCTTTTCCGATTCAGCGAAGATGCGTTTAATACTACCTTCATTTCAACAATAGGTTAGTTTCTTACATTTTCTTCCGTTATCTACATCCATATTGAAATGGTTACGTACGTAAGGGTATTGAACAATAGAATGCTACTAGATGGTTAGCCAGAATATAATGTACCGCTGTGCAAGCTGACAAGCACTGGAATGAATTAACGACAGGAAGCGGGCCTCGAATCATTCTATCTTCCCACAATTTAGAGATCGGAAATGGTTTGTTAATTTGCTGAAAGCTCTGTCATTAATGTTTATAATGTTACTGTAACGCCTGTATTTTAAGGAGAAGTTGACATCTATTCCAAATTGCTCATATGACCTGTTGGCTGTCAGAAAAAGCTTGACATGTAATAGCAATAATCCTGACTACCTAGAAGACAATAGCCTTATTTAATGCGCTATTTTGACCTGTCACTATGACAGCAACCGAAGCATTTCCCCTGGAGGTCACGTGTTTTGCCTCTCTAAGGCTTGAAAAGTTTGACTTCTGTCCTACCTCCCACCTACGACCTTACTGTGTTAGAAAACACCCTAGCCAAGGATATCTCGACTGCGACCACATGCATTTTGGTCGAGCTGCAGTGCTGGCATGATGGATGGAGGACCCTCTATAAATAAAACCCACTGTAAAATAGAAACATTTGTAATATATAGCAACGTGCCTCTTTTTGTGCTTGCCCTGTGTAACATTCAACCATTCTTTGTATAATAAAATGTATTGTATTTTTACCTATTTAATTCGAGACAGCAAGTGAGCTCGTGGTGAAAGCTTCAGCCCATCAGCTGATAGGTTGCTAGATTGAATCTTTCGGCAGGCTAAATTACATGTCCGTTGTTCTGTCCCTGAGGTCGTCACAACTCCGCACAACCAGCTAATACCCAGTAAAATAAGGGTACAAAAAATACATGGGAAAGCTAGATGAGATGAGAAAGAATGCAAGGAGTATGAATTTAAGAAAATTACCGTTTTTGAGAGGACAGTGATTGTGTTTGACAAAGTTGTATTCAAAAGTGTGTATTTCAGAAAACAACGACTGGCCTAAATGACACAAAACAAACATGTACAAAGGTCAGCAGTTACAGATTTATACTGACAACGACTCGATTCCACCTACACAGACATCGCACCTTGAACTTAAACCATGTTGGAAAACCTGAGCTCCGCGGCTAATGAATACTCTTCGCGGTTGAAAAAGATCCACTGAATCGTATTGGGTAATGTCTTAAACAGACTGGAATCCTTTTTCTGCACTTTCAATTTCATTGTGTCTGAAATGGGAAATCCCATCATTGCCTAATGACTCCCAGTAACCTTTGGTTCAGGAGAGGGCTATGATTTGTACTTAGAACTCAGGTGTGATTGATTTAAACAGCACAATGGTTGTGTTTATGACCTGGTGCTACAGAGATAGTAGGTACTAGATTAAACGGAATTTAGGCCATATCACGCACAAACACACACACACACACACACTACTACTACATTTCTCTGAACATTTGGACACATCACCTTATATATAATGGTGCCCCTGGGCGCAACCTGCCATAGCTCCAAAACCACTGCTGGAGCTGGTCCTGCCTGGGTACCATGATTCAACAAGACATTGAATTCTGCATTGTTTGCCAACTGGGTCAATGCAGTATGTTGATGAAGTGGATGCCAGGGTGTCCGAGGTCATTCCAGCGACTAGAACAGAATTGCAGGAAGGGTTTCATTTCTTCAGGTTGAGGCTGGTGTCCCAGCATGCACTCTGCTCAGTGGCAGTCTGATTTTAAAGTTTTTAAGTACATTACTAGGGTTACTATGCTCCGATATGTTGTCTAGATTCGTTACAAGCTGTTACTCAGATTTGCTCAACAGCTCCTCAATATGACTCAGAGAAAGACAACTGAGTGTTTCCAATGTGCACCAAAGACACTGAGAGTCAGACTTTCAGTTTTGTATGCCGAAAAAACCCAAATGCAAAACAAAAGTGGTTTCAGCAATGATATGACACCTGGAATAGCAGCTGACAAATAGATTATGGATTCCTGATCTTTACTGTGCAATTATGCAGAAAGACATACAGTGGGGAGAACAAGTACTTGATACACTGCTGATTTTGCAGGTTTTCCTACTTACAAAGCATGTAGAGGTCTGTAATTTTTACCATAGGTACACTTCAAATGTGAGAGATGGAACTAAAATCTAGAAAATCACATTGTATGATTTTTAAATAATTAATTTGCATTTTATTGCATGACATAAGTATTTGATCACCTACCAACCAGTAAGAATTACGGCTCTCACAGACCTGTTAGTATTTCTTGAAGAAGCCCTCCTTTTCTCCACTCATTACCTATATAAACTGCAACTGTTTGAACTCGTTACCTGTATAAAAGACACCTGTCCACACACTCAATTCAAACAGACTCCAACTTCTCCACAATGGCCAAGACCAGAGAGCTATGGACATCAGGGATAAAATTGTAGACCTGCACAAGGCTGGGATGGGCTACAGGACAATAGGCAAGCAGCTTGGCGAGAAGGCAACAACTGTTTTCACAATTAATAGAAAATTAAAGTTCAAGTTGACGGTCAATCTCCCTTGGTCTGGGGCTCCATGCGAGATCTCACCTCGTGGGGTATGAACGATCATGAGGAAGGGGAGGGATCAGCCCAGAACTACACGGCAGGACCTGGTCAATGACCTGAAGAGAGCTGGGACCTCAGTTTCAAAGAAAACCATTAGTGACACACTACGCCGTCATGGATTAAAATCCTGCAGCGCACACCAGGTCCCCCCTACTCAAGCTAGCACATGTCCAGGCCTGTCTGAAGTTGGACAATGACCATCTGAATGATCCAGAGGAGGAATGGGAGAAGGTCATGTGGTCTGATGAGACAAAATTAGAGCTTTTTGGTCTAAACTCCACTCGCCGTGTTTTGGAGGAACAACCCCAAGAACACCATCCCAACCGTGAAGCATGGAGGTGGAAACATCATTCTTTGGGGATGCTTTTCTGCCAAGGGGACAGGACGACTGCACCGTATTGAGGGGAGGATGGATGGGGCCATATATCGCGAGATCTTGGCCAACAACCTCCTTCCCTCAGTAAGAGCACTGAAGATGGGTCGTGGCTGGGTCTTCCAGCATGACCATGACCCGAAACACACAGCCAGGGCAACTAAGGGGTGGCTCCATAAGAAGCATCTCAATGTCCTGGAGTGGCCTAGCCAGTCACCAGACCTGAACCCAATAGAAAATCTTTGGACGGAGCTGAAAGTCCGTATTGCCCAGCGACAGCCCCGAAACCTGAAGGATCTGGAGAAGGTCTGCAGTGTGTGCAAACTTGGTCAAGAACTGCAGGACACTTATGATATCTGTAATTGCAAACAAAGGTTTCTGTACCTAATCTTAAATTCTGCTTTTCTGATGTATCAAATACTTGTCATGCAATAAAATGCAAAATAATTATTTAAAAATCATACCATGTGATTTTCTGGAATTTTGTTTTTGATTTAGTCTCTCACAGTTGAAGCGTACCTATGGTAAAATTACAGACCACTACATGCTTTGTAAGTAGGAAAACCTTCAAAATCAGCAGTGTATCAAATACTTGTTCTCCCCACTGTAGTTACAGCCGGGTGAGACATTTGTGCGAAAATGTGTTGTGAAAATGTATTTTCCCCAAAATTCTTTTGCATTGTAGAATTGTTTTGGCAACCAAAACCTAATGTCAGCTAAAAAGGAAGCTGAGTGACCGAAACACATGACATTATTATCGTCCTTCCCTTGAGGAATGAAACCAGAATAGAATGAGCTAGTCCAGGGGTCTTTAGAGGGGGGGGGTATTAAGAGTGTCTGAAGTGAGCATGAGGAGACTACATGTCAAAGCAAAGTGACGGACGGACTGGTGAGAATGTTTCAATGGGCAATATCTCAGGCACTTATATTTTAAATATTAACAGGTCATTTCTGCCAGTAGTACAGTAAAAATCTCACAAGTGGACCCAGTTATATTTGTATTTCTGTAACATCCCAATTGCATTAAGTTCTGTATTTTGACTAGCCCATTCCAAAACATTACATTTCCCGTTTTTTAACCATTCAGACGTAGACTCTCTTTTGTGTTTCATATAATTGTTTATCACACCCAACTGTGTGATAAACATTGACCTTAGCTGAGCCGGAGAGAACTGCAGATCCCGGGATGTTGTCCTAGGAGTTTTTGCGATTTCCTGGATGATTTTACTCCATGCCTGATGATTTTCCAAGGTCAATCAGAGATTGGAATTAGTGGTTCAGGACACTGTTAAGAGTAAAGGGAGGGAGTGTGAGGGAGGGTGAGGGAGGGAGGGAGACTGTTATAAGATGAATATAACAGTAGAATTATTTGTATTTCTTTATGGTTTTCTTAGATCCAATATTCTCCACAGGGCTAATTTTGTGATGTTGAATTCACTGTGACATTGCCCCCTTTTGATCTACTACTTTTGGCATGTGGCCAAGTGTTTAAGTGTTTATCTCTCTATGCTGTTCACACTGCTCACTCAGCCAATGCACATTTGTTAGAGGTGAACACATTCCTCTGCCGACAACTTCGAATGAGTTCACATGGGCCCGACCTACAACAGGGATTTGCTTAACGCCGGCTCCTGTTGGAGCCCTCAGCACTGTTGATATGCTGTTATAAGAACCGCACTGACACAGATTTCCAGTGAGGAAGCGACGCTCGGTTTTCTTGTTTTTACATTTTCTAAGACGCCTTTCTCAACTGTTTGACCAATTTTAAGATGGCGAGAAAGTTACGTTCGAATGGTGGAGTTCATTGAACCGAACTGAATGTAGATGACGATGGTTATGGACCCAGCTAGTGTACGTGCATGACAGTGTCTGACCTGCCTTAGTGGAATTGGATGCCATTTAAGACAATGCACATCCTGTATTACACCCTATTTTCTATAACCTAAATGGCCCGGGTCAAAAATATTGCATTATATAGTGACTAGGGTACTATTTGGGACCCCAGCCAGTATTTCCTGTGCGTCATGGAGGACTCTCTTTTTAATCCGGTTGGTTGATCGGCACGACGAGGAGACTAATCTTCCTGAGTGAAACAGGAAGTGAGTACTGTAATTTTCTCTGAACAGGAAGACGCTCGCCCAGAGAGCTGAAGAAGAAGAAAAGAGCTTACCTCTGTTTTACAACCGCTGCCGCGACGACTGTCTCGATTCAAAATCAGGTGGCACAGACTGTCACACTCGATTCACGGTGTCGCGGCAGGTCTGTGTTGGAATCTAACAGTATGGAGGCTGGGTTTCAACAAGAGGAATTTCTAAGTAGCCCTTTACTGTGCCCCACTGTGCTGTGTAAATGCTGGGAATTTAACCCAGTGACCAATGAGTGAATTCAAAATGAGCCACGACGGTCTCAGCCTGGACACAATGGCCTGTGCTGGTAACAGAAGCCATAGTGTCAGAACTCTGTCCGAGTCTCATGAGCAATCAGCTGACCCGCTCTTGTATTCAGGCTGGTGTGTGTGCGCGTGCGTGCGCGCGTCCATTGTGTCTGTGTGTGTACGCTGTGTGTATCTCTCTGTGTGTGCGCGTGTGTATGCATTCCTCTTTCTGTTGGGTAGCCAGTGTCATTCACATCTCTTCCTGTGGACAGAGAGGTCAGTGACCTTGGGAAGGGCTCTTCTTGATCCGTCTCCACACTGACCACTAACCAACCCCGAGGCCTTGGTTCCTCTTCCTGGACCGGCAGAGCCTGGGGCCTGGAGAGGAATGGCCTGGCAGAGCCTGGTCCCTGTTTGGTAGGGACTCAGTCTGAAGAAATAAGACTGAAACATGAAGGGAATGCCTTGACCATTTCAATAAGAGATGCTTATTTTCTATTGTGAAAAGGTAAAAAAAACGTTTCTGTCGGTGGCTCTGATTAACATTACCGGCTTTCTTTCTGTCTCCCTGGCTGGATGCCAGTAACCCCACGCAGGGCACAGCCACTGATGCGCTCTCTGCCCTTCCCCTTTAGCACCAGGCCCACCAGGACAACTACCAGCCCAACTCGCTTGAAACAAAAACGGAAGTTGAATCAGAGCTGTTGGAATTCACCCACTGTTGCGTGTGTTCACTGGCTGGAGAATTCTCCCATTGTTATGCCTTTCTCTGTTTATCTGGGGGAAGAGGGCTACAACAGTTCAGTTTTTAAGATCAGATTTTCCTGCCCTGAACATGGATTAGGAAGGGTTCTTGGAGATAAATGCAGAAAAATGCCCCTCCCCTATGTGTTTTAAGGAAGACCACTTCCATCGGAAACAAAGCGTGCAGCTGTACGTCCCAATCCGAAGGTCTTGGAATAGGCCCGTTTCCTGTGGAGGCGGGAAGGAAAGTTTGGGTAGTTGGTTAATGAACAGCCGTATAGCCTACAATACACACCCATTCCTCTGGATCTGGAATTGGACCATGAATGAAAATAAACCTTCTAGAAATTGTTTAAAATGTATATTCCTGACCATAGTCAAATCAGAGATGAGGAATTTGTTTTAATAGTTATTATAACATATATCTCCTTTGAGGCACAGACCCAGCTTGTGACTCCAAGTATTTTTATTGTATTGAAGTCAGTTCAGTATAGGGTTCTGTGTTCAACAAAAGGACAGACCATTCTAGTATCTGTTTGTCATCTGGTGGTGGTAGCAGTTGTGTTTTTGCTGTTCTCTTTTACCTGCGGGGGTTATGCTCTCAGCTTCCTCACCCCATTTCCTCTCCTCACCGAGCCTGCCTGCAAACTTTGTCCTATCTAGAGCTCTGTTCTCTATTTAGTGCACTAGATTTGACCTTTACTCTTGGTGGTGGTTGTGCACTATAAATGGAATAGTGGCATTGGGCCCGTCCAGCCAGCTACCATTGCGCTAGGCTAGTTTGTTTTGTAAAAAAAACGACACTTACTCCAGAGAAAGACTGATAATTGACAAAGTACCTACACTGTGCTCTTGTGTAACCGGCCAATGACGGCTGCTGTCCCAAAACACTCAACAAGGATTATTCTCATTGGAGCTCATCGGGGATCAGTTGACAGATGGACACTATATAATGCGCCCTTCAGTAAGTGCATGTGCTGGTGATGCGGCTGTAGATGTCTATGGCATGACATAATGAATAGGGAGGAAGAAGAACGCAAACTCTTCAACAAGCTTTTACAGATTATAAAGGAATTAAGGAAGCCTGCCCATAATTTCTCTGCTGCTGTATTTTAAAGCTGCTGTGGTAATGATATGGGAAAATACAGCTCCAGAAAGAATTTAGGGACCACTGCATCTTTTTCTTAACTTTCCCAAAATGTTGAAAAGGAAGGTTTTGAGTAAGGAACAGAAGGATAAAAATTAAGAGACCACTACAAATTGAACGCTTCTGTTTCTCATTCAAAATGTTCCATATCAACTTTTTTGGAAAGGAAAGAAAAATGTGCAGTGGTCTCTTAATTGTTTCCGGAGCTGTATTTGTCAGGAACAATAAGAGCCAGGTCTCACTTTTCAGACCCGTGAAGAACTCCAGTAGGTTGTGTCAGTGTTGTTGATGTGACCGCCACGTTTTAATCAAGTGTGTCACTGATTTCAGGTATTGACTTCAAGATTAGGACAATTGAGTTGGATGAGAAGAAGATCAAGCTTCAGATATGGTGAGTAGCAAGGGGCCAGTTGTAGAGTTGAGTGTCTGACTCAGAGGCAGGTTTGGGGCCTCTACCACAGCCCTGAGAGGACCTGACGATGGGGAGAATGTTTACCACAAGCTATTCCTGTGTTATTCCTGTGTAATTCCTGTGTAATTCCTGTCCAGGGTACTCACAGATTGTATTCTGCCGGTCACGTTACTGACATTGTTCAGAGCCTCCTTCCATGGAGGCTTTTCATTTTCAAACAAAAACCAATGATCGCGAAGTACCCAAACCATACAGCTGTACGCTCAAGGGATATGTTTAATTTCCACTGGACACTGTTACAAAACACTCTGAAGTTGTATTGCCAAAGTTTGGTGACAGAATGGGGCCACCAACAGAACGTCATAGAACTGTTCTTCAAGTTCATGGGATCTTGTAAACATTTTCATTGGTAGTTTACAGTCCTTGTGCTTAGAGGTTTGTTTCAAGTTTATTGGGTTATAGACTTTAAAATAGACATTTTTAAGTGATAAATCGTTGAGAATCGCCAGGTTAGCAAAACAGAGATGTTTGGGGGACTCGCTGTTGTCCTCTGTGGGGTGTTAGCTCAGTTTGATTCTCATTGGGGCCACATACAGGTAAAATGTATGCATGCATGACAGTAAGTTGATTTAGATAAAGTGTCTGCTAAATGCAATATATAATACATTAAGATATTTAAGCAATAAGGCACAAGAGGCTATGGCATATGGCCAATGTACCACCAGTAAGTTCTTAAACATAACGCATTGTGAACTGGTCACATATCACATCCCTTGTGCCCTATTGCTTGAATTCATCACATTATACTTAATATTGTACTGTCTCTTTCAGGGACACGGCAGGCCAGGAGAGGTTCAGGACCATCACCACAGCGTACTACAGGGGAGCCATGGTAAGGACCCCTGGTTTCTCTGGAGGCCTCCAGCAGGGATTTGGGGAAAAGGCTTTGAAAGATACTGGAATTGTACAACCATAATCTGTGTTTGTGAGAGTCTGTATCTTTCATGTCTGAATAATTGAGAAAATAAAATGGAAATGTTATAATTGAATGGCAATAACGAACAACTGGTGCTATGATCATTGTGGGACGCATTGTAATTATATTTGATAATGACTTGTAGTCTACTGCACAGTTTTGTCGGCGTACCAAACCATTCTTTTCCAGTAAATTCAGATGTATGTACTCTCATTTCATTTAACACATTTGTATGTTCTATTTGTCTCGTAAAATGGGTTGTGCCCAGTATGAGAGTAGAGTCTGTCCACAGGGAGGATCCAGTGCTAGGAAAGTGCTTAGCAGGGATGGGTTGTTAAAATCGTTCTGGTCGGGGTTGAAGGGTGTACTGTATATTGTGTACAGTACGTCTGAGTTCTAGCATACCCTGGGCAGCGCCGCTAATTGCTGTCTCGGGTCATTCCAAACAGTCCATTTGACCTGGGGGATTCTCTTCTGCTTAGCACACCAAGCGACTCAGGGGATTTTTGAGCCAGTGCCCAGTTCGAGTGCTGAACAAGGGAAAGTGAAAGGGTTGGGTTGAATGGGACGGCCTGTAGTGTGTTTGGAGCAAAAACACTACTTGTTTCTTTTACTTTCCTATTGTTTCCCGGTGAATTGTGACCCACTTCTCTGGTCAAACACAAGAGGGGCGTTAACCTGTAGATATTCTCCTCCTTTCAGCTGTGTTCTCTTTGGGCATTTTAGATGCACAACAGAGTGGTGTTATAGTCACAATACACCAGGCCAAGTCATGAGCTCATTGTGTATCAGAAACACATGTTGCTGCAGAGTTTCCCATAATGCAGTTGGACCATTACATCTGCTGCTCAGGCCTTTACTCTGTGGAACTGTTTGTCTATGAACTAAGGCTTTATGGATTGTTTTCTTGGGGCCTGTGTGGTCACACCCTCTCTTTGCCACAGTACGTTTTCTGTAGGTACTTTACGCTGTCACACTGTCCCAACATTACAATTACCAGAGCCTTGGAGAATTACTCAGACCCCTTCACTTTCTCCACATTCCGTTGTGTTATAGATTTAACTTAATCAATCCACACACAGCAGCCCATAATGATAAACTGAACAAACATTTTCATGTACCAAAGTATTTGCACCCATTGCCATAACCACACATACTGAGCCCAAATCGTGCGGTTTCCTTCGATGGTCCTGAAGCTGTCTGTAGAACTCGATTGGAGTTTGTTCATCTATGGCAAAATTAATCGTTTGGACAAGATTTCAAAAAGCACCCACCGGCCTATAAAACCATGCCCTAAAGTCCAAGGACCTCTCTGTAGACCTAAGAAATGTAATTCTGTAAGACATAGATCTTATGCCTTGACACAAGATCTATAAAAAGTAGCTAAAGCATTGAAAGTTCCCTGGAGCACAGTGGGCTTCATAATTGTGTGTAATGGAAGAGGTTTGGAACCACCAAGACTCTTGCTGGGGCTGGCTAACCGGCAAAACTAATTGACAAAGAAGGGCCAAGAATTCAATGACCAATCTGACAGAGCTTCTGAGTTTTTCTGCAGAGATAGGAGAGCCTGCCAGTAAGAAAACCATCTCTGTAGCACTCCATCAATCAAGGCATTTTGGCAGAGTGGCTACGTTGAAGCCACAACTGAGTAAAAAGCGCATGACATGCCTCCTGAAGGACTCTGACCATGAGGAAAAATATTCTCCAGTCTGATGAGACCAAACTTATTAACTATTTGGCCTGAATGCTAAGGGCTACATCTGATGAAAACAAGGTACTGCTCATCACCTGGGCAATACCATCTCGATGGTGAAACATGCTAGTGGGAGCATTATGTCATGGGGGTGCTTCTCAGTAGGAGGGACCTGGAGACTGGTCAGGATTGAGGGAAAGATGAACACAGCAATATAGCTAAATACAGAGCGATACATAAAGAAGCACAGGACCTCAGACAGGACCTCAGACATTGTTTCTTTTCAGCACGACAGCAGTTCAAGCCACACAGTCAAGACAATGCTAGAGCTGTTTGGGGATCTGTGAATGTCCTTGATTGACCCAGACAAAGCCTGGACTTCAACCCCTTTGAACATCAATTGAAGATTGGAAAGAATTGAGATGTCAAAATCCATGTGTACAAGGCTGGAGAAGGCATAAGTAGGCTCAGAGCTGTGATCGCTGCCAAAGGCTCTTCTACTTTACTGAATAGATTCTGAATACTGATACTGTCTCATACAGTGTCACATACAATTACACTTACTGTACATAGCAACAATTGGCCCTCATTATTCTTTATTGAGACCTCATATCATTCCTTTTTATCTGTTGGATCATAACCACACACCCTCCATAAGGTCACAATAGTACCTTCAAAGAATCAGCCCAACTATCTTGGCTGACCAGTAAGAGATGTAGATATGCGCAATATAAGTGACTTCCTATTATTTTTAGCAAGCAAGCAAGTTTATTTATATTGCACAGTTCATACATAGAAGCAACTCAATGGGCTTTTCAATGAAAAGAAAAA
This sequence comes from Esox niger, assembly GCA_016801105.1. Taxonomy (NCBI): domain Eukaryota; kingdom Metazoa; phylum Chordata; class Actinopteri; order Esociformes; family Esocidae; genus Esox; species Esox niger. The sequence continues at coordinate 554 of JACXGJ010015702.1, read as the reverse complement.
TATTGAAATGCAATAGAATTAAAATACTCAGTGTCACACAGCTGGTGGTAGGACACATGCGCAGAGACGTGGTGTTGGTAACAATCCATAGTTTTATTAAATGAAAGAAAACCAAAATGATAGCAGCTTACCATGGTTGGGTATAGGCTAAACAGCAACTAGAAACCATAATGATCCACACAGAGTGTGGGCAAACATTCACATAAATGTGTTCCCCAATTGGAGGCAACGATCTGCACCTGCCTCCAATTGGGGAGACCAAACTTAAATAGAGATGCATAGAGGCATTTCTTTTTGTCCTGTCCTGACTATGGCCCCAGCTCAGTGCAAAGATGGCTAGGGGCATAGCCAGGACGTGTGTCACGTCCTGGCTATGCCCCTAGCCATCTTTGTGCTGGCTGGGGCCATAGTCAGGACGTGGCCAATAGAGGTGGCTCTAGCCACCTCTATGCACTTGGGTCTCCCCAATTGGAGGCAGGTGTTGTGTATTGCCTCCAATTGGGGAACCTATTTAAGTTTACTGTTTTGAGCACATGGGTGTGGTTTATTTTGGT
>JACXGJ010015701.1:0-13169 GCA_016801105.1 Esox niger | reverse complement strand
GTGTGTGTGTGTGTGTGTGTGTGTGTGTGTGTGTGTGTGTGTGTGTGTGTGTGTGGTATATATTAAGACAATATGGGTCAAACCTTATTCAATATTTAGCTCTAGTAGAGAGAAACTTTTGATGAAACAGCCCAGACTGAGAAAGAGGTGTTGAGAGCTGAAGAAAAACAGGGAGGAGAGAGACAGAGAGAAAAGGAGATCGAGAGGGTGGTGGACAGACTGCTATCACATTGTGTGTACTTTTCCTCACTACCCAGAATGCCCTCCTGCTGCTTTCCCATCTGCCCTGCCCCCACCCCCTTGGCTCAACCTCTAATGGCAGCTGGCTTTATGAGCCACCAAGATAGGCAACAATATATTGTACTAATGCCCCGGCCAATTATAGACATAAGCACCAGCATCACACTTCCATGCTTATGTTCTTCTGTCCAATGTTCTGACCATCATGGTCTGTTCCTATGGACATGCATACACGCACAACAGCAGCCTCACCTTCCATGATCCTCCACATCTCAGCCTATGGCCTTTTCCAAATTTCTCTCGCTCTCATTTTCTCCTCTCTGTAATGGAAGTAGGGACACAAAGCCAACGGTGTATGGCTTGGACTGGTGTAGACTCATTTGAATCTGGAACATACAACTGGTCAGCTGCCTGAACGTTTCACCGGTTTCAGGGGTGTGGTGGTGGAGGCGGTGATGATTTGTTAAATGCCAATTATGTATTTCAATTATTATAATAATAATATCATTTGTCACACCTCACCCCCCTTTTCTGTTCGTCATTTCTCTATCACAATTTAATTCAATTCTGAGGGGCTTTATTGGCATGGGAAATTGTGTTTTTTGATTAAATAATACATTGGGACATTTTAAGTGAACACCACACCCAAAAGTTTCAAAGAAATACATTTACAAATTCAAAACAGTATCACAGAGTATAATGTGACATGTGCAAATAGATGTAGTATAAATGGCAAGGCAAAGTACATTTATGTTTACAATCTCCCTCTCTCTGCCTTCCCATCCACCCCATCTCCTCTTACTATACCCTGCCCCTTCTCTTCAACTCCTCCCTACCCTCTTCTTTCATTCTTTTCCTTCTTCTTTTTTTTTTCTCCTGTACTTTCACTCTACTGTCTGCACTGCTGTAAATCAGCAGATTTATGTATTTACAAGGGGCAAGAAAAATGAAACACTTATTAGGTGTCATGTTATTCATTGTACATGATCAAGGTTAAAGGATATTTTGTGTGTGTGTGTGTGTGTGTGTGTGTGTCCCTGCAGGGCCCAATGTACCAGCCTACTGGTTCCATGTATAACTGTATAATTGATAACCTTAACCCGTAGTCAGTTATTGAGTTAACATGGTGAGGATGACATGCAGTAATGAACCATAAAAGAACAGTTCAGCTTTGCATAACAGGACAGAGATTTTTGTACATTCTTTGCAAAATGTCTCAAGCCCTATCAAGTTGGATGGGGACCACTGGTGAAGAGTCATTTTCAAATTGATGCACATATATTCATTGGGATTCAATGGAGTTTTGGTTTTGACTGGACATTGACCTCTTTGTTTTTAAGACAATCCTGCATGGCTTTGTGTGTTTGAGAATGTGGTAAGATGAATTCTCTTCCAAGTCCCAGGATTTGAATTCAGTAGGGTTTTTTCCCCCAGGATTTCTAGCTGGCTCAGGAGAAAACACAAAATACACAGTTTACGAAAATGTTTGACAGTTAAGTAAGTAACATATGTTAAGTTAGAGTTTGAGTACAGACCAGCCCCTAGGGGCAGTGGTGAAGGCATTTCCAGTTAAATAAAGTGGCTGTTTGGAAGGGTTTTATGGTTGTGGATATTGGATGGGTGAAAATTCCTTCACTCCAATGGATTCAAGTTTCAATACTTGGAGTGCCAATTGTTGTTTTCTTACCCCAATACCGTGATTCTTAACCTAACCAAACTATATTAACATATATTCCTGTTTCCTGTCTAATTTATATATTAGACAGGAAATAAATTACCTATACTGAAATATATTCCTTTAACACTAATGTATAATATGTCGATTTTGAAAGACATTAGCATTTATAACATGATACAGTTTGCAACATTATACATGTTAGTAGCACACTGTAACATACTGTGATATAACAAATCATAGGAATGTGTCTGTCACTGATTTACATATACTTGGTAACATATTCCCCTTGGTAAAACCAAGAACACGTGCACACACGTTTCCTTGCTAATCCTGTATGGAAGTGAGTCCTGTAATACATTACCTCAGCTGCTAGCCTCATGCCTCGTCATCTCTCCTCCCAGTGGAATGAGGCTGCATTCCAAATAGCGCCCTATTACCTTTATTTCATAATTGGAAGGGGGTTCCCTTTGGGATGCATCTTTGGATAGTCTTATCTATGAGTGCTTACAAGCCTGTAAAAAGGCTATTCATCACTGTAATGAGCACAGCCCTACACCAAATAACCATCCCTTTCTTAAAACAATCCTAGTACCAAATGGCACAATATTCCCTTTAAGCCGATGTCAAATGTAGCAATCAGGAAACAATTACAATTGCTGTCTGTCGCCCTCCAGAAAATGCCTACAATTCTGACATTTTAAATGTTATTCTTCCAGACAGTTTTAACAAGAAGTCATAAATTTATAGTGCTGGCTTGCTAGCTAGTGTAACTTGCCATTAGCTTGATAAAACATTGTTGAAAAATAGACAAGACTTTATATATCTAGCTTAATTGTACAGCCTGCATTTTGTCCATATCAAAAGCATTAAAAGTACAAATACATGAAATGTGTCAGGATTGATTGAATGTTCATGCGATGTAGGATTGGATGTCGTACAGTATGTAATTTCATTTGCATTGGAACAGAAAATGTGCTTCAGATTGTGACTTGGAACAAGTCATCTTTGTTGTGGGAAGTCCTACAGTACACCAGCGTTTGGGGCATGTTGGTTAAGAAATAGAAAATTGACATTGATTGAAAAACCGACATTGCGGTTCTGTGAACCACATTTAGGCCGGCAAAAATGACAGAGCCAGCCAAAAGATAGCTGTTGCTATGTAGGACTCCTCCCAAATATCTCTCCCTCCATACCATGATGACAGGCTTGTGCAGTCGGATTCCACACTGTGCGATGGGTCTCAGAATGAGTACCATATGGTGACTTCATTCACTTTTTCCCCTCTATGACTGAGTCAGCCAGGCTTCACTCACCACTACCTTGATGTCAGGCCACTGCACCCTATGGAATAACATACCCAGCCCTTCACATTATGGGATATTGGCTCATGCTACAAACAGTAGTGCACTCTGGGTAGTGTCACACTGCCATGTTTTATTGATGACTGACAAAGTGTTCAGTCAGTTGTTCTGTCTGAGACAATGACACGATCCTTTCAGTGGCAAAACACCAGTGTAATGTGTCCTGGCTGGTGTTCTCTGTCTCACAGTTACAGCTAGCACTGACAACTCACAGCCTGCCTGGGAACATGGCATGTAGAAGACATGAACAACAAGGACAAGCAGCACAGATCACTGAGAGGGGAGGAGTACAGCAAATGGATACCTAATCTAACTTGAAGGAGCTAAAGCTGAGGAATCGCAGTGTCCTGGGGTGGGCTCATTTGTCTTGTGGAAAGGGATATAGTAAACACAGAAGACCATGTCTCCAGACTGACCTGTTGCACTGGCTTAGTGTTGACATGTCTGGCACAGCATAGTAAGAAACTGCTCCATTGTGGACACTGTAAGGATGGAAAGGGAGGGAAAAAGAAACAATATAATCTTTTTTTTGCTTATATAAAAATCTATTTTCCAATAAAAAAATAACATTTGTATGTTTAGGTTATGTACTCCAGATGAACGGTATGGGTTTTCGTGTCTATAACACACATGCACCAGTCATGACTAAATAGATTTAGTTAGAATTCCTTCAAAGTACACGGTCAGGATAATATTCTGGCGTGTTTTTCTCAGTCTCCCGCTTTCTGATGCAGCATGACAACCTGAAGGCGATTGGTTGACAGTCTTTCGGGGAGGAGAGTTATACAACCTCTGATTATTGACCAACATTTTGGAAATCTCTACTTTCTTGAATATCGCCATTTCAGACTGAAAGTCCAAACACGATCTTTACCAAGTTGAACATGGTACATTTTTACTTCGGAAGTGATCTTTAAATTATTTTATAATGCTATTTACACACTGATATTGACATTGTGACGTTATCTTCTCCACTAAGGTGAACTAGAACTAAACAAGCCAGATCATTGGTAAGTACTACAAAATTCCTCGCATAGTGAAACATGTTGGTTGCTATCCTATTACACTTAGGATATTATCGATTTTTGCAATATTTACATTACTTAACACACGCACGCGAGCACACGCTCTCAAACGCATGCACACGCAAATGCACACACACACACACACTCACATTCAGGCCCTGACTATGGGGGGCCTCTAGGCATCTGTGTGCCTGGGGGTGATAGTCAGGGCCTGACAGCAGAGGTGCCTCTAAGCATCTCTGCACTTCACTTTTGGTTGTCCCCAATTAGAGACAGCTGCCCCGCATTGCCTCTAATTGGGGACCCGCTACCTCTTCTTAGGGATCCTATTTAGGTTCAGTCACTTTTCCACTTTGTGTGGATCATTGTTTATGCCACCTGCATTCAGTCCTCGGTTTACCGCTCCTTTTTGTGGTTTTGCTGCTTGTACAGTACAGAATAAAATGAATGATTCCATACAACATCTTTGCGCTAGTCTCGTTTCGGCAAACATGCATCATTGCTCAAAACTTTCCAACACAGAGCACAGCAGAGACATCTGCTGGACCAAATGTAATATGGCATGTTTGATTTGTATTTATGTATAGTATAACCCAGAGCGGTCCATCTTTTTGTGGGGTTCGCAACCACCAGCAATTTCCTCATTCATTGTCAGTGCATTCAAAGTAATGGCAAGGGTGAATGAATAAATAAGACGAATGAAAAGGCAAAGCTCAATAAAACAGGAATTTTTAGACGAAGGAAGACTGACGCCAAAATCGCATTACCTGCATCAGGAAGAACCGAGTCAGTGACCATGAGAACAGTAGTCTGGAATAGTTTGGCTAGCCAACCGTATCAGACACGTTGATTTGGTATTTGGTCATTTGAGCACTGCAGGGTTTTGCATTCTGGTTTGAAAAGATCTTAGTCAAACGAAGCTTTGAAAGTCATCGATCATGTGATTATGTCCCTTTGAAACTGTAAAGTGTCGACATCTTCATTCCCTCACACATCTCCTTCCCTCGTCCTGTTTCATGTTTCATGTTTCCATTCCCTCCATAGCATGTGTGCTGTGTTTTGTTGTGTTATTTCTCTTTCCTAACTTCGTTTTGATTTTGTATTACAGTAGCTGTAAAGCATCGTTAGGTCCTTCAAAACAGTGCCGTTAGGACTATAAATTGTTGTTATTATTAAAAGGTGACAGTTATTTAAACCATATATTAATAAATAGATGCCTAACCAGGGATTTGAACATGTAACCTTTACATGCCAAAATATTTTTCAGACACTATGGTCAGCCACCTTGCGCCTAAACTACTGAAGCATCAAGAGAACAATATTAACTTGTGGATGTGCCTGTGTAGAAAAAACAGTAAAATTCCAGCCAATGCCAATGGGTCCACGACTCACATTCATACACACACAATACCCTTTCAAAAAACCTAGCTATGCAACACTCTTTATCTCTTCTACTTCTCAAATGACCTAATCTTTTGTGTGACGCCCGAATAACTAGCTAACCAACATGAAATTATTCTCTTCTATAACGCTCAAATTAGTGTTCTATGACTACTGTCATATAACAAAATCTATTTTTTTACTTTCTTAACTAACTTGCTCTTTCAAATACTTTTTTTCTAATTTCTATTTGCATGCGTGTCTCAAACTCCTACTGACAGACCTCGAAGTGACCGGATTTCATTAACCTTTTATGCACGCGGGTTTGGAGTGTCTCTGCGGGACGAATCGCCATTCCAATTCATCCCAAAGGTGTTTAATAGGGTTGAGGTCAGGGCACTTTGCAGGGCACTTTGCAGGCCACTTGAGTTCCTCCACACCAGCCTCATCAAACTAGGTTTTTATGGACCCTGCTATGTGCACATGGGCACAGTCATGCTGGACCATGAAAGAGCCTTCCCCACAATCTGTTGGCACAAAGTGGGAGAAACCCTATTGTCTGTAAATGTCTTTGTATCCTGTAGCATTAAGATGACCCCATGCTGGACTTACGAGGTGGAAGCCCTGAAACACAGACCCAGACCATTATCCCTCCTCCACCCAACTTTACAGTAGGCAGCGTGCTCCTGGCACCCGCCACACCCTGGCATCCGTCTGATTCGTCCATCAGACTGCCAGATAGCGAAGAGTGATTCATCACTCCATAGAACACGTTTCCACGGCTCCAGAGTCCAGTGGCGGTGTGCTTTACACCAGCTGACACTTGGCATCGTGCATGTGAGGCTTGCATACATAGCTGCTCGGCCATGGAAGCCCATTTTGTGAAGCTCCCAATGCACAGATCTCGTGCTGACATTGCTTCCAGACACAGTTTGGAACTATGTGCTGAGTGATGCAACAGATTATAGGCGACATTTACACGCCACTCGCTTCAGCACACAGCGGCATTTCTCTGTGAGTTTACGTGGTCTACCACTTCATGGCTGGGCTGCTGTGGCTCCTAGACGCTTCCACTTCACAATAATAGCACATACAGTTGACCGGGGCAGATCTAGTAGGACTGAAACTTCACAAACTGACTTCAAAAGGTGGCATCCTATGAGAGTGCCACATTTAAAGTTGCACTGCCAGAATGTTTGTCTATGGGGAATTCATGGCTATATGGTTATGTGCTTGATTTTATGCACCTGAACTCAATGATTAGGAAGGGTGTCCACATACTTTTGGCCATTTAGTGTACCATGGTGAACATTACCTTTTAATTAAGAATAAATATAGTTAGACTGGCCTGCAGAATTGCTGCACTATACTGAATGGTTTCCAAACTGCATACAATATCAAAATAGTTAGTATTACAGACCTCTCCTCTTAACCAGCCTATTCCTCAGATTAAGCAAACAGCAAAAAAGGAGCAAACAGAGTGGGTTTTGACAGCCCAGTAAAGTAACATCTCTCCATGCATCGTAGTGCCAGACAGACAGTGTTTTGAGAGGAGTGTAATTTCATTTCATGTGTAAATATCTGTTTGGTGTCAGGGAGTATAGAAGCACAAAAAGTAGGTCTGACAGCTCTGACAGGCAATTTTGCCTTCTTGTGTGGTTTGCATGTTCTGAGTTCAGAACTCATCTTTAAGACTGATGCAATCACCAACACATGCACACAATCTATATATTACAGTATTAGTCAGAGGGAGGCTGTTGCTCAATGGAGAGAGAAGTTGATTCAGCAGATTTATGCACTACTGTATATTGGAGGAGGAAGAGGTAGAGAAGGAGAAGTAGAAGAAACAGAAGACACTAAAGATGATTCACAAAACAACAATAATATTAATAATAATACACTAATAATTACATTAAAAATCATAATTTATATTTAGATACATGTTTACACTTTAAATAGCATCTGACTCTAAGGCTGCTTTGTAAATTGTACCACATCACCTTTGGGACAATGCCCAAAGAAGTGCAGTAGGGAATAATGTGCAATTCAAAAGGCAGCCTAAGGTCTGTATTCAATGTGCGAGCAGGTGCTAGGCATCGCAGCTTTTAAAGGAAATATCAGAATGAGCCATCAGTGTAACCATGAATGGGATCTCTATGAATGCAGGGACATTACCTTTAAAGGATTGCAATATCTAAAACCTGCTTTCAAATTGATGCCAGACCTTTTCGGCCTCATTTAAAAACACAGTGGATTCAAACAGCAGGGGTCAGCAGGCTAGCCAGCACTAAGAACATCAATATAAACCACAAACTACTATCTCCACAACGTTCTCCTGCGCATACTGGGGAAGCAGAGTGTTAATACCCAGACACCAACTACTACATCTGCCATACAGAAAGATTGCCCATTTTCTCCTCAAAGTGTTGCCCAATGTTGTGAGCTGCTTTTCTGAAAGGAGAGTGTAAATAAACCTTTTCCATATTACCATATTTAATTGAATATTCCATATTTAAAACTGACAGCATTTTAACAATTTTGCAAAAACAAACACACACGAATTACAAATATAGACCACAAAACCTAGCTAGCTTCATAAGAAATGGATTCTGGATGCAGAGCAGCATTCCATGCCATGCTGTATTGGCATGGCATGAAACTCAGAATTTCCTTATGCTAACATCGCGGTCCAAATAACCTTGTCATAATTAAACTGAGCACAGGGCATATGAGCCTGGAACAGCTTCTGGGAGGGACTTTAACAAGTCCATGTTTGTCATTGTTTAATTTTAGTGAATTACAGTACTGTGGGGTTAGTTCCAAATTGAGGCAGGACTCTGGCAGGAACTTATTTTATGTTTAGTGGTTGAGCGGCAGTGTCAAGTGGACGTCCAACATGTCACTCACTGCATGAAGGTCTCGTGTCATCCACGGTGTGAGCAGGTTGAGGGTCATTAAAGGCTTTGGACTTGGGCTCGGGCTTCAGGACTTTATCTACATAGTCTGGTGATTGCGTGTGGCTTATTTTAAATAACCTTTTATACGTTTATATGGAGGTGTGATATAAAAAAACGGACATCACAAAGAAATCATCGATTTTAAAGGGCCCTATAATTGCAACTTTATCTCCAGCTCTTTGTCAGATCACATATTGGCCATGGCTGGTAGAATAGACTTGTAGCATTGCCAGTTGTGAAGAAGCAGAGACATCTGTTCACGGGTTACATATTGAACTCTGTCAGGGGTCATCCGGCTAAGCATTCTACTAAGCAACCTCAATGAGCGCTGATGAGTTTGGTGTAAAGTGCATTACTGAGACTCGAAAACACAGTGCCATCTCTCAAAGACAATAATGGGCTAGACATCTTCTGAAATATTCATGTTTTTGAGAAGTAAATCTAACAGCTGTCCTGGGGAAATGTATACAGCGAAGTACCGGGGAAATACAGGGGAGGGTGTAGTGGGAGACGGGTTGTTCAAATGTGCAGATTAAGCCAATGGCATTCAGCCAACGCTGGCCGGCGGTATTCTTATATTCTCTGGAAGTATTGTTGGATTTTGAAGCAAGGGTCCATCAGACCTTGGGTGGAAGTGTCTGGGAACGAGATTACTGTCCAAATGATCAATTGTATCTATGAGTACCCATTTTAAGTGGCAGGCTTATAATGATCCAAAGCGTGTTATACGAAGCGTGTGTAATTTCAAGATAATTTTAAAAGTAGTGTTTTTTTCTTGTACTTGAGTAACAATTTAAACAAGTCACAGCTCTTCCACTTGAGTAGAACAGTACTCCTTCCAACCCCAACCGCACCAACAGGACATTTTCTCTTAAAGGATGGTGTCTGTAGTTGTAGCCAGGCCAGGGTTGTATTCCATCTCCCCACTTCAGCTCGCTCGTCTTCCCCCAGCTCTATTTCCCAAAATACATGCATCTGCAAAATGTATGCTCCGTTGCCAACTCGTGTAATGAGTTTTATACATTTCACAATGAAACATTTTGAAAATCCTGACAGATTCTTTAAATTAAATCACAGGGAGTTCTTATGTGACGCCAAATGAGCTCACAAATCCAGGAGACAACAACCCAGCATCAGAGACGTGATGGAGGGGCGCTGTAAAAGATAAGAGCATCACATCATGTGGCGCTCCATTCTCCATTGAGTCAGGTGAAAAGAAGTGCATTAAATAGTGAAGTGGGCCTTTTGGGAAGCAGGCATTGCCCCTATTTTCTACCCTCATAATGAATCAGTATGACTGACGGATCTATTAAATCTATCAGATAACTAATCACTTGTCTTTGCTCATTTGTCATAGAGATTTCTTCATAAACGAATCGTTCAAAACAGTAATTTGCTAGCTTTTTATTTTAAATGCTGCCTACTGTTTATTGGTTGCGACCCGAATGGCATCCTATTCCCTACAAATGAAAAAAATATTGAGGTGTTGATTAACAATGACATGTTTACTTTTTAGAAATGCAGCTAGAAGTAAAATGAATAAAAACAAAATCACACGAATAACAATAACCTGGCTCGACTAGTGACTGTGTTTACCAGTATCAACTCCATGGGCAAGGTTAATTACATATAGAAGCGGTAGCAGCCGCAATGCAGGCCTGTGTGTGTGTGTGTGTGTGTGTGTGTGTGTGTGTGTGTGTGTGTGTGCTTTGTCAACACACTACTCAACAATGCATGACACTTGTTTCAGACTAGGTTACTCTGAGCCTTGTTGTCTCCTCCATTATCTACAGTTTTTTACATCTCCCTCCGACAGATAGATCCAACTAAATGATAATGAAATCCAGTGCCAACTATTTCTACTGTTGATGTTACCGATATTTATGTATTTGTTTTGTTGCAGTCGGCAAATCAAAGACAAACCTGGTTCAAGATTAGACATATCAAAGTCTGATTAAAGTAAACTTTCAAGGTAACTGGTTAGTTGTTGTCTCTGTCACTTTTTCACATTAATATGGCAGATGGTGGGTGATGATAGGAAAAAAACTGGTCAAAGTGGCAGACGTTCAGTCAGTAGATAAAAGCCAAATGTAGCAAACCCAGTGCTAGGCTAGCAGGACAGGGAGATGCCTCTGTTTGATTCTAGGGTAGAACGTAGAAACACCCACAATGATAACTCAAGATAAATACAACTTAATGTGAATTACTTGTGTATTGTGGGGATTGTGGGGAATAATTCTCTGCTATAAATTCTATAATACAATTATGATTAATAAACTTTGGGGGTTTATAGACCTGGCCAGTGATGAAACGTCCTTTTAAGCGACAAATTCTTAATCTGAGTATCCCTGAGTTATAACTAATGGAAAAAACATTGTTGCATTCTTACCTGATGACCATATGGTGAACATTACTAGACTGAAAAACACTGGAAAACTATGCCAGAAGGTGTGGCAGTGAAAAGGGAAGAGCATTATGTTTGCCATTTTTTTATGTCCAATAAAAACATTCTGAAAGCATCCTGAACTAATATGCACATAACCTTTGACCAGGTGGGAGAGGTCAGTGTCATCTGTGCTACTCCTGTGGCTCTGCTTGGGGCGCTGTGCAAATTGGAGTGGCGGTCAGTGTCCAGGCTGTTGTTATTGATGTAAGCCATAATGAATTAGCAATTTTGAAGCATTTCATGGCTACAGATTTGCATGCCATCGGACAAATTCATTTAGGTCGTTTTTTTTGTTTTGTTGTCACAGGGGCTGTTGTGGTCTGCTTGAAGGCAGTTAGTATAACGACCTGGGTCAGGGAGAAGTTGAAGGTGTCTGTGAAGACATGCTATAAGTACTCGACCTACTGTGTCAATACCGTGCTGCTGGCCGGAGATTATCTGCAACACAATCTGACTTGAATGGAGACTGGGATTCTGGGAAATGAACTGACCCTCACCACCATGTTACAATGAGTGCTGAACAACTACAGTATGTTGAAAATACTCCATTACCAAATACCATTAACTGGCATATCAAAACTAACATTTTCTTTTGTAAGGGAAAAGGCTTTGCAATCTGAAATGGTTTTTGAAAGAGACACATACACACACACACACACACACACACACACACACACACACACACACACACACAGAAAAAACAACAATGCTTCTCTCATTTTGGGTGCCGAGAATTACAGCTCCAAAGATAAAACAGAGTCCTTGAAAAAGGTCTCAGAAGGAATCGTTAACATAATGAACAAGCAGTTTTTACATGGTGTGTTGTAGACTAATCTGTCCTGAAAGGAACTCTGGGTGCATCCCAGGAAAACCTTTTTTCACTTCCCACAAACCAAACACATTGAATTGGTGGAGCTATGGGATAGTCATGTGTACTAATGGGAGATTTACCATATTTCCTACTAGTTATTTAATTTTTAACACAGTAAAAGTAATCAAATTGATGAAAAACGGATAATTGAGACAACTGTTTTCAGAATCAGAACAAAGTTTGATGGGTTGGGGTTAGGAGAGGACAGTTACACTGTGAACCAATAAAAGCTTGTGTCCCAAATGACACCTTGTTCCATTAAACAGTGGACTATTTTCAACTAAATTAGTAGACTAAGTCATTCACTATACAGAGTATTGGTGTCATTTGGGATGCAGCTCCTTGTCCCGTTTCCCCTAGTTAGAAAACCACTGGAAAGGTCTCTTCATCTCTTCAAAGCCCTCTACATGTCTAACATTGTGAAAAATTAATAAGGTTCATTTCAAATAGAGATGAGGTTGTTTTTCCTCCCCTTTCCCCCCAGTCTATTTCAGTCCCTCTGTGTTCCAACAGGGACCTCTTCAGAGGGATGGAGATCGGGTAATTGTTTTGTCCCAATCGGCACACTACTCTCTATATAGTGCACTTTCGACCAGGGTCCATATCGTCTAACGTAGCGCATTATATAGGGAAAAGCATGACATTTGGAATGCATTTATTCAGCCTTCTGTGTACAAATAGGGTACCTCTTCTTCAGAGAAAAAGAAGCTGGGGTAATTGAAGATGGTGCTAATCATTTTCAGTGTGATACTGAGGAACAGATAGACTGCCTTGCCATGATGCCAGAGATGTTTGAGGTGACTCCTGGGTATTTGCCCTCACTCTCGCTTGCCTCTGATAATAGTAATTATAGATAATAGCGTGATGATTCAGAGAGAGGGATATAAAGGATGTGATAGAGAGAATTTTATGAAGAGTGATGGAGAATAATTCTGACAGAGTGATACTGAGGGATGAATAGAGAATGATAAAGTGTATTATATGATATGGATATAGGGGTAAAGACTGGAATTGTCATGTCCTGGCTATGCCCCTAGCCATCTTTGCGCTGGCTGGGGCCATAGCCAGGACATGGCCTAAATAGGTGGCTCTAGCCACCTCTATGTGCTTTGATTTCCCCAATTGGAGGCAGGTGTTCGTTATTGCCTCCAATTGGGGAACCTACTTATGTTGAATGTTTGTGCACGTAGTTGTGGTTTATTTTGGTTGTT
>JACXGJ010015700.1:0-13254 GCA_016801105.1 Esox niger | reverse complement strand
TGTCAGGTCTGTGTGTGTGTGTGTGTGTGTCAGGTCTGTGTGTGTGTGTGTGTCAGGTGTGTGTGTGTGTGTGTCAGGTGTGTGTGTGTGTGTGTGATATCTTTGTCCCAGGCTTTGCGTGGCCCCTGGGTAGCAGCTGGTGGGCAGGACTGGAGGACAGAGAGGAGGGAGAGATGAGCTGGCTGGCAGGGCTTCCTACCCTGGGATCCACAGCCACGGGTTCATGCCTCCGTTTGGCTCGCCGGTTTGTTCCGGTGCCTGGCTCTCTGTGTTGCTGTGTGAACCAGGTCCCACGGTTCCCTACCGACGGGGCCCTTGTAGAACGCCAGGGCCCAGTAGGTGAGAGGGGCCTGTGTGTGTGTGTGTATACATGCATGCAGCCGTGTGTGTGTGTGTGTTCGTGTGCGTGTCTAAGCGTGTGCGCGTGTCTAAGCGTGTGCGCGTGTCTAAGCGTGTGTGTAGTGTGTGATGTGACAAACCGTCCTGGGAAGCGGAGGTGAGGTGTCCTGGCAGGCGAAGGACAGCCACATCCTCTGGGATGCCACTTAATTGGGCTCCTGTCAACATTTGGCTGTCTTTCACTTCATCCCTCTCTTTCTCTGCCTCTCTTTCTCTCCCTCTCTTTGGCTCCACTGTAATCCCTCCCTCCCGATCTTCTCTGCAGAGGGCATGGCGCGGGGATCGATCCACCCAGCCTCTCTTATTTATTCTCTCAAACACGCTTCACACGCTGACATTTCCCCCAGAGGGCCAAGCCATGTGGGCAGGCCCACTGTCTAGTAGTGGACAGACACGCACACACACAGACCTGACACACACACAAACACACATGGCTGCATGCATGTATACACACACAAACACACATAGCTGCATGCATGTATATATACACACACACACACAAACACACACAGCTGCATGCATGTATACACACACACAAACACACACATACTCACTTTAGCTCAAATTCTTGCTTGTTACTTGCTGATACACAGAGTACAGTACATAAAAAACAAAGCAAGCACACATTAACCCACACATTCACACATGATATATTGTACGAAATACATCTGTGTACATGTGGGGTAATGTAATAATAATTATTATTATTGTATTTAATATATGCGCATACAAAAAACCTACATTTGTGACCCATATATAAGTATGCAAATTAATGGACTATAACGTTTATTAAGTAATGTCTGACTCCAAAGATAAAAGGTTATGAGTATCTGCATCTAATATTAAACAATGTTATTAAGAAAATATTTAAGTCCGTATTATTTCATATTAGTATTATTTCAATTATTGACCATCTCAACAGTGGCATATAATCAAGAATAGGGTACAGGAAAAAATAGCCTCTAACCTATTAGATCATCTTTAAAATTGTATGTTTACGGATGATTTAAGAATGCTCAGTCTTGTTAATGTTGAGCTTGATGTGGTGGCCGACATCCAATCAGAGACCTTATAAATCAGGTGGGTTGAATCCTGAATGCTGACTGGTGAATGGCTGTGTTTCTATGAGATTGTATACCATGGGTTTGGCATTTCATCACTTTACTGCTGTGATTCCATTGGTAACCGGCTTATAAGTGGAGCATGGAATCTCAGGGGTTTGTGATGAATAGCAAATATAACATGGCCAAGCAATGTCCAAGCACACCGAAAGACATTGTTCCTAAAAACGGTGGCATATTTGCCAAATACCTCTTTCTAATTAGTAATGAGAATAAAGCCATCTGTCTGGTTCTATACTGCTATTATACTTCATACAGAGAGACGTAAACAGAGATTTGATTATTCAGCAGTGCAGCAGATGGCAGCTCAGTTTGTTTCTGAAAGATTGAGTTATGATGCAAGGAAACCCTTAAGGAGGATATGACCTTGATGGAGACCTGAACCCACCCAGAACCCACCTAGAACGCCCACCCACCCTCCTAGACCAGAACCCACCTAGAACACCCACCCAGACCAGAATCCACCCACCCAGACCAAAACCCACCTTGAACACCCACCCAGACCAGAATCCACCCACCCAGACCAAAACCCACCTAGAACACCCACCCAGACCAGAATCCACCCACCCAGACCAAAACCCACCCAGAACACCCACCCAGACCAGAATCCACCCACCCAGACCAAAACCCACCCAGAACACCCACCCAGACCAAAACCCACCTAGAACACCCACCCAGACCAGAACCCACCCACCCACCCAGAACCCACCCAGGCTTTATCTCAGCGGTCTGAGACCCTCTGTCTTATTTATGCCATGTACCTGAGGTGCCTGCTGGATGCGATTGAGGAGATATTTATTCTGAGTGCATTTGTCATCCATGGGAGAGGGCCCCTGCCATCAATCTGCAGGCCTCTGTCAGCAGGCTGCCATCCTCCCAGGCTGCTATTTATGACTCTCTTTTGACCACCGAGCAGCTTCCAATTTACACGCCGCCGCAAATCACACCCAACTACGGCACACAGGCGTCAGAAGTGTCCGGGCCATGAGAGTGTGAGACACAGGCGCTGTTGTAAAGAACCAGGGTGTAGAAGGAGACCCACAGAGGGGGGAGACGTTTTATCTAGGACTTGTTTTATCTTCAGTAAATTCTGCAGGTTCAGGCTGTGATTTTTAAATCACATCCTTCTTAATGTTTTCATTCATGTGCTGCAGAGAAATCCCGTCTTGGTCCAAATCTTTGCTTTTTAGTTTGGTCCTCTTTTACTTGAAAACGGGGACATGGACATGCTCTGTCAAAATCTCACTGCATGTATGTCGGGATGTCAGTGTCCCTGATCAGCATAGACTCTCTCCAAACTGTCTTGACTTGCACAAATTCTGGAGTTATTGGAAAAAACTAATCTCTGATGATTGCAAATTGAAAAAATCTCAGTCAGGTTTGAGACCTGGCTACAGTACTATTGCAGGAACCACATTGTTGTAAATTATATTCCTAAAGCTTTACAGGCGAAGGTCACTTTTATAGCTCTATGTATTGATGTAGTTTATGATTCTGTTTTTATAAAAACTGAATTAGCTCACTTGGCTCAGCCATGACACCTGACTTATATCACAATAATCTCTGTGATAAATCCCAGCCTAATATAACAGAACAATGACATGCTCTTCACAAAGGAGTACCACCAGGTTCAGATTTTGGTTCTTTAATGTTCAATCAGTATATAAATAATATGTTTGACACTGTGAAAGCCTGTCATTTTCATGCCGATGACACTGTACTGTACTCTACAATCTCCAACACAAGCATGTGCACTATATAAGATAAAAAAGGATCTTATAGACCTTAGGCTGGTGCTAAATGCAAGTTGAACTATGATATATGCTATTCTCGTGGTGTTTTATTACTGGTGCACTTCAGTTCACTTCAGTCTTCTGGGATTCTCTGACATTCAGACAGGCCAAACATTGGTTAATGTTTGTATCCAAGGCTGTACTGCACATAGCTGGGAGGATTGGTTGTACTTCTCCCCCACGCCCGTCCAAGTCTCAGAAAACCTTCAAGAGATTCCGCAACACATAAGTGAAGTTCAGATGTGTGATGCTACTCATGCATGTGTGTATTTAGTCTTTCTGATGGCGAGACGCATGTTGACGATACGTCCGTTCGTTAGCTTGACACCGATCACCACAGCCGATGGGCACGAACCGTCCGTCTGTTCAGGTTCCGTTGTACATCGTCCGGTTCTCAGCCAGTGTCAGCTCTTCCTGATGAAAACATCTTCACACTGCTATAGTACTGCAGAAACCCCAACATTATCTTACCTCAGAAACCGGCACTTATCAAAGTCACTGTCAGGACTGGCTGGTCTTTGAGATTCCCAGGCTGCTCAGAGTCTGGAGACAGCGCCTTTACCTATTACAAACACCACTCAGCATATACTTGGAAGCTTGAGGTTCTGGTGCCCTTAAGGACATGACTACATTTCCTTCTAAATAACTTTTTAGTGTTCATTGTGATTTTCTATTATATTTCAGGTTGCAACACTGTTTCTTACCTTAACTACCATGTACACCAGGGGTGTCAAACCGGTTCCACATAGGGCCGAGTGTCTGCAGGTTTATGGGGTTTCCAGTTCAGACCTAAACAACCAGGTGAGGGTAGAAAGTAACCAGTGAGTGACCTAATTAATCAATCAAGTACAAGGTGAGAGCAAAAACCTGCAGACACTCTGCCCTACATGGAACGGGTTTGACACCCCTGGTTTACACCCACCCGACTGTAGGTCCATAGAGAAATGACAATCTGAATGGTGACAACTATGTTTGTAGTTCTCAATCTTCCCCTAGCCCACAGTGTTTTGGGCTTTTACCACTAAGCACAATTTATCACGTCAGGGCGAGAGTACAGAATACTGTCTCCAAATTGTGTTCTTTTTCATCCTTTACTTTTATATTTATATAATCCACACCTCTGAAAGGAATGAATCGCACCCATCCTACCTACATTTGTTTGGAATTAACAAGGAGCCAAGTGAGAAATTATCTGTTAGGTGACATTGCTGTTGGGTGACTTTATGCCACACCTGGCACAAACATTTTTGATGGCTTGTGACCATCCATCTTCCTCTTGATCAAATTCCAGAGGTGCAATTGATAAATTAACTTTAAACTGAACTGATCTTGGAATGTAATTGTTTTGTGACAGAAGAGCTTTTCTTCTTCCATCCCTAGAAATAACATCTTGGCATGGAGGTGCCACATGAAAGGATAACCACTTGAGAGTTTCCAAAGACTCAGATACACTTTTAAAAGTTATATCTTAAGCGAAATATACAGCAAGATTTTGTTTGCCAATAATTGTGGCACGCATGTTTGAATAAAATAATATATTATTGATTGTGATTTGTGTGTTGTTTTACAATTTTCACTGAAGTAAATTGCTTTTGTAAATGCATGATCAAGCTGATCAACACTACATTTTTTACACATATTTAGTTAGGGTGTCAACAACTGGGATATATATGTCTTTAGTCTAGCCCCTAATGACAATGGAGGCATGTACTGAAGACCAGGGCACACTCCCAAATCATACCCTATTCCGTATGTAGAAGCCACAAATGAATTGGTCACTAGTAGTGCAGTAAACGGAGGACCCAGACCCAGTTTCCTGTACCAAGCCTCTTGTATAATGGTAGGGTAATCTATTCTCTTTAGGAGAGGAACTAGTTTTCCTCCAGGGCTGTTGTGCTTTGATGAAGCACTCACTTACCAGGGGGAAGAGTTTGTGAAAGGAAGACAAATGTGGTCCAGGTCATCTAAGGAACGGCCCTGAAATGATGGTTGTATTTGCCTGTCCACCTGCAGACATGCTTTCTGTCTGTGGCTGCTGCAGCTCTATGAAGACATGCCTAGTACATCACATGCACACACCTTTTAAGGCTCCTACTTCCATGTGACACCATATCAACATGCATGCATACGAACAAAAACATGTAGGCCACATCAAAGTACATGCGAAAGATTAACGGGCATATGAATCCACGCTGAAGCACTCTTCATACAGCCGCACAGAGCCAGACACTTGCCAAGGCTCAGGCAGATGCAAACCCACGTGTCACTTTTCTGCACGCTAGGTCATATTGGCCTGTCTTTCCTGGGTGCAGCCAGACTAAACTGCAGTCTATGCATGTAATGTACCGTTCACTGATGGCAGTTGGTGTCACATCTCTTCATATCTTACATCATTTGGTGACACATCTCCTCACATCTTACATCAGTTGGTGTCACATCTCACATCTTACATCAGTTGGTGTCACATCTCAAGTCTTACCTCAGTTGGTGTCACATCTCAAGTCTTACGTCAGTTGGTGTCACATGTCCTCACATCTTACATCATTTGGTGTCTCATCTTATGTCTTCCCAACGCTCATGCCTTAACCAACCTCTCTTGTTGAATGTGGAACTCATTCAAAATGTGATATTAGGCATAAAAACAGTTTTCGTATTTGTACTTTATCACTGCATTCTCTTATATTGATTATTTGCAAATTACCTGAATATCTAGCAAGTACAGTAACTGTGTTTATATAATTTGTGTGAAAAACAGTAAGACAACCGTGGCTACATTCAGCAACATGCGTAAGCATTTTAGACTCCAGTGACTCAATTATAAGTTTAGCCGTGTAGTATTAGCAACCTCAAATAGATATCTACATAAATATCTACTGTAGCTGGCAAACCTGGGCCCCCTGAAAAGATAAATGTCTGGGCCTCCTCAGATATAGAAAAACAGTACATTATTATCATCATTGGGCCAAGCCAAGCCATGGGCGCTGAGAATCATACCCACATTTCCCCATGTTAGCCCCAAAAATAAAAAGGTATGTTGCCCTAAATTAGTTTGTAGACCAGAGCAGCAGAACATTGAAGGCAAACTAAAGTTTTTATTCTTCTTTTTGAAGATTTATATATTATATAGACTACCTGATGTAGCTCATGAAAAAAACATTTGGAAAGTGGGGCTGGTCAAGTTCCTGTGCCGACACATCCCTTTGTTTAGGCCCACATACCTCTCTTTAGGCCCACATCCCTCTGTTCAGGCCCACATCCATCTGTTCGGGCCCACATCCCTCTGTTCGGGCCCACATCCCTCTGTTCGGGCCCACATCCCTCTGTTCGGGCCCACATCCCTCTGTTCGGGCCCACATCCCTCTGTTCGGGCCCACATCCCTCTGTTTGGGCCCACATCCCTTTATTTGGGCCCACATCCCTCTGTTCAGGCCCACATCCCACTGGGATTATCTGGCAGAGTTTGTCAATGGAAACTGCCCATTGTGTAAAGGGTTATGTAAATAGGGCAAATTTTCTCTCCAGGTGTGAAAGGCGATACAGTTCCAAGCCCTTTCCATCAATTCTATTTCTATAGACAGTGGTTTAATTTACTGTACTCTCCTGAACAAAGGGAACAAGTCCTGAATGTGTTCTGAGATCACAGCCAGATGAAAACAGAAAACGTGTCTGCCCTGAGAAGGAGACTGTGAGGAAGAAAGAGTAATAAAGAAAGCCAGAGGGACACAAGATTGCGTGTCGTAAGGTTAGAGACATACGGATTGTCAGAGTGCAGAGAGCTGAAGCTTGACCTCTTGAAAGACAGCAGCCAGGGACGATTTGGAGGGTTGAGCAAACTCAGAGTGAGGACACACACGGACGCGCACGGACGCGCACGGACACAAACGGACACAGAAAGAGGGCTGATTGGGGGGGAGGATAAGGCTTTCTAAGAAACCATACACAAAATGAATGATTATGGGAGAGGTTGTCATGTCTTTAGTCTGGGAAATAAAAAGAAAACAACATGGGTCAAGTGGTAAACCTGTTAGATCCTATACCAACTTACATGAAATCACTAAAAGACCCGGAATCCCGGGGATCCCATTGAAGTATACAGTAGACTGCCCAGACCTGTCCCTGGAAAGCTAGCACCTTGTAGGTTCTCCCTCCATCTCTATTTGATCCCACTGAAAGAAAAACTGTTAATAATGACTTGGGTTGGAAAGATTGATTTTCCTGAAAAAATTGCATCAAAATTGTTGCAAGTTACTGAATAAGGTTTCAGTTTCAACAGTTTGGTTGAAATTAAAATCTGAAATTACTGGAACCGTTTTTGTAATTGACAAACACTTTTTGGATAGTTATTTGCTTCATTTACATTCAGTAATTATTCAGAATTTGGTATAACCTATATGTTTGACATTAATTAGTGAAGAGATTCATAGCAAAACACTAGGATAGGATATGGTCCTGGTCCTGGTCCCGGTCAGATAAGAGATGGTTGCAGAGTGAATCATGGTCCAACAAAATTAATGACATGTGGTCACATTTTGGTAGTTCCAAAAAGGTCACAGTCCAAGAGGCAGAGAAAGACACAGTGAGGTTCTGATCATGTCATATTTAGGTTTTTGCCGTCTTATACAATCAAAACCTTTACCCTCCACACTGAAATAAACTTAACAACAACCCCATCAATGTAAATCCTAACCCTAACACTTATCCTAACCCTAACACTAATCCTAACCCTAACACTACTGTTAACCCTAACTCTCAACCCCAGCCCTAATTCTAATCAAGTTCTACAATTTACTCTAAATTTAGCACCTTTATACATTATGCCACATTTCCAGAGACATTTTCTCGAGAAGCTGGATTATTTTGATGTGTAACTTGACGACTCCTCGAGACGCCACCTTCCACGGTCGCGTGCAGCGCCAGTTCAAAGGAGTCAAGTCCCTGGCGTTGGAACTGTCCAGAGCGCGTGTGCGTTGGAACTGTCCAGTGCGCGTGTGCGTTGGAACTGTCCAGTGCGCGTGTGCGTTGGAACTGTCCAGTGCGCGTGTGCGTTGGAACTGTCCAGTGCGCGTGTGCGTTGGAACTGTCCAGTGAGCGTGCGCACGCAGCTTGATTTGCCCTTGATTGACCCTCCCTGTCCTGCGTAGTACGTCTCCAACGATATGAAATTGATTATGCAAACTAAGGCAAGTCTATCAAGCATTTTATTCTCTCTGTCTCAATGTAAATAAGCCCCTTTGGCCCTTTGCCAACAATACTGTTTGAATCATGAGTCCTCACAATATAGAACTCATTTGACTATTTTTGTGGGGATTTATGGGTCTCAAAAGTAATGTAAAACATGTACACGCAGAGAGAGACACGCACGCACACACACACACACAGAGACAACATTGTGAAGCTCTGCAGTATGCTGGGCTGTTTGGGAACTTTAATTAGCCACATCTCAACGGTGGCCTGAATCTCCAAGCAATCGATCCCTCTCCTCTGCCTCAGGGCCAGGCCAGTCAGAAGACACACACCTGTCGGGGTCCGTCCCACTGCTCCATACCCTGAAGTCAGACAGACTCTTTCCACATGAACTGGCTTTAGACACGATTGGATTAAAACTGGACTGTCAGAACAACCCTTCCCACTTCCTATTTTTGTGTTGCCGGTTATTTGGTATCTTTACCTGAGGATAAACTGGGCATCTGGTGCTTTTGTATTTTACCGAGGCCTGCTCTGAGAGGTGTCACAAATAGGCGTGTCTGGTTGACGATGGTTCGCAGGAAGGAGATGGGGTTCGAGGAAAGATGTGAGATGTGAGAGCCAGTTTATCAACAACACTGGAGCATTTCCTCTGCGGATATCTTTACGCACTTGAACTTTTCAGTGGGCCCAGTCAAAAGCTATTGGCCACTGTTTAAATGTCAGTGGCTCACAGCAGACCAACGTCTGCAGTCTTGCTCCTGCCACTCAAACCCTCCCCGACTCTGTTGTTTCCTCCTCTCTATCTTCCCTCTCAGTCCTTTTATTATGATCATGTCTGGATGCCTTGGCCTGTGTCATAGCCTGTAGAATAATAATGAAACAGAGGCTATTATGGCTAGAGCTCTCTCTCTCTGTCCATGTCTCCTATCCCTCGACTCCTTTCCTCCTTCTCTCCATCTCCCCACCAAGGTATTGCCTTTCTCTCCTCTGATTGCCCCTGACGATTCAGTCCCAAGCACCATAACGATGACCTTCCTCCATGTTGCTAAGCTTCATGTCATTACACCATCTGAGCCAATGAGCATCACCTTCTGATTGATTACTAGAAGGCGCCCAGGTAATTGGACAATTCTGAAGTTATTTTTATTTCTTCCTCTGAACCGTATTTTCATTTCCCAAGGAATTATCATCAAGACAAGATGTATTTATTTGTGCTGACATGATCAAATTAATTCAGAATACCAAAGGAATATGAAAGGAAGAATGAATAAAGCTAAACTAATCCAAGTGATGTTTGTTGGCTAACTTTGATTAGCCCATTTAGGCAGTCAGACGGACAGATGTGTGTAGCAGCCGCTGTGTAGCTGAAGAGAGAGGAGTGGGAGACAGTATTAAACACAAACTGCCCAGAGGTGAGGTCATAAAATGGCCGCTTTATTGAGCAGGGCACATCAGACCAGTTCTTGCTGCAGGGCAGCCCAGCATTTTGTTCCGTCCAATAAGACTCCGGCTTTATCGTTCTTCCTTCTTCCCTGCCCTGTTTTTTCTCCACACACTGGAATGTTGAGGACTGGACTCCGCCCCTCCAGGACATACCAACTCTCCCCTCTCCTTCATTTGCTCGTTGAACTAATTGATTTGGCTCTTGATTATTCACAGACCGTAGACTATTTTGCAGAATGTTCCACTGCCTTTTCCCCCCCCGTTCTCCATGCCTCTAAACCCCCCTGATCCACTCTGATCCAGGGACAGCTCCATCTCTGCAGACTGGAGCATGTTTCACAGCCGGAGCCGGGTCTCACCCAGATCCTATGAAATGTGCAGGGTCTCTGTCGTCCATTGGGACTGAGACTGCCCTGGTGTGGAATAATAAGGCAGAGGGGAGAGGGATGAGGTGACAGAGATGGACAGAGGAGTGATAGGAAGATATACAGGTGATGTATCTTCATTTCAACCCTTCAACACAGTCAGGTCATTACCTTGCTGACACAGGAAGTGTGAATTGTTGTGTGGATTAGAAGTCATGAAAACCTGTCTGTCAGGGCAAGTCAAGTCTGGTCTTTCAAAATGATAAACTTTAGAAGAGTTTTTAAATCGCGCATATGCTTAGCCATCCCTGCATACAATCTGGCTACAACAAGATGATTAAATTAAGACACAACATCTGTAGGGAGAGTGAGAGGGACAGAAAACATTAATTAAAGAGTAGGCTCTTTCCTTTGCTTGTCTTAAGGCCGTGGGTATAGACAGGGTTCTTCTGAAGCCCGGGCTGCCCCTGCTGGACCTCTCACACACACCAGCCATAAAATATAGATTTGGGAGGGAATTCTCATCACTGGGAGTTTCATTCTGCCAACTTTGATTGCTCTGAGACCTGAACAGAAGTGGGACAAATTGTTTTAATGAACACTATTATTGAGTGCATCCCTTGTCTCACACACACACACACACACACACACACAAACACACACTCACACACACACACACACACACACACACACACACACACACACACACACACACACACACACACACACACACACACACACACACACACACACACACACACTTCCTCCACAACCCAGAACTCCGCCAAAGAAACTCAAGGGGGATCTTGACTAGCTAGCGTGTGTTGTATTCATTGCGCCCCGGTGTGTAAATCACACCCGACACAACACGCTGTAGCGTAGCCGCGTCTCGGAGCACTGGCACCCGTGAAAGCCCCGCGGGTCTGGAAACAGGAGCTAGCTCGGTGCGCTAATCAGGTTAGTGCCGCGACCGTGGAAACAGCAGCACCGTATGACGGTCACGGGGCATCAGCGCTAGCATCTAGCATCGCCGCTCCCAGGCCCTAATCCGGTTTCCCCCTCACGACCTCGTCCTCGTCTGCAGCGCCCCTCTGCTGCGGGGGTTGTGTGATCGGAGTGAACTTGTGGGGATCGAAGGAAACCCGTGGAGATAAGCGGCTGGCTAAACTGAAAGGCAGATTGTAATGTTGTGTGTCAGTCTCACACACACACACACACACACACACACACAGAGACACGAGAAGGATACTCACAGAAACACACACACACACTGGAACACTCACACGGCTCTCTTCATCCTGCCGTAGGTGGTTGGAATGGACCTGGAGACAAAGGTAAAGGCTGTAGTTCAAATAAACCTTTGTGACACCTGCAGTGTTGCTGGCAGAAATGTCCAGTAGTTAATTAAGTGTGCAGGTCTTCTGGGAGCTGGTCCTTCAGTGTGGTCAGAGTCGGGTTGAGTGAAAGAGACAGAGGTGAGACCTGCCTGGTAGCTGGATGGAGAGATGGAATTGAACTAGAGGCTGGGCAAGTGCTGTGGACTCACACATCAATACACACAAGACATCCGTAAACATACATACACACGCTGTCTTTCTCTATGACACACAAAGGCTGGCAATATTTCTCCCATTGCCAGCGAGCGGATTTAACGTGTTGCAAGTTAGTGTAGAACAGCAAGAGAGAGAGACCCAGCATGGTGAGTCAGTGTGCTGTCTCTCTGACGGAGGCCCTGGGGGCAACACAGAAACACGGAGTCCGTTCCAGCGCCAGCACAACCCCCCCGATCTCATTCCTCCCTGCCACACCTATCTGATGAGGAAATCTGGGGGAATGAAGCTTCTTCTCGAGGAGATTCCCAACTTTCTGGTGGGATGTACGTCTTATTTAACGGGGAACGGAAGCAACCACACGTCTGTGGTAGGAAGGTGTACGATGGACAGACAGACGGAGAAACAGAGGGACAGAGATGCAAAAGGTCACAAATCTTGCTGCTGGCTGTGCAGCTCAGTTTCCACCAAATGTTTTGGGAGGTTCATGAACAACTGCTCTATATCAAGTCCATGCTGTTTGGGTCTGTTCAGTCAAGGTTTTTCAGACACATTTGTCAGAATCAGAACTCTTTACAGGTACTCAGACTGTCTTGTAATTAGACAGATCCATATTCCAGTGTCTTCTCTGTTTTAAGGGCAAGGTGGCATTTCAGTTTCCTGGGTGATTCTTTGCGGTGTGTCAAGTGGTTCTGTTGGGGTTTTCTCACAAGTGGGTTTGGTTTGAGTTGTTCTGGGACTCAGTGGGGTCTCTTTGTTCTTATGAACAGAGCCCCAAAACCAGCTGGCACTGTTTCTTTTTAGCTCTTTCTCTCGCTGTTCCTCTCTCCAGTATCCTCTACGCCCACAGCCTATACGCCACCAATTCGACTACGCCGTGAATTAAATGCAGCCCTTTTCATGTATGAAAGGTAGCAGAAGGAAACCATAAATGTATTTCCTGCAAAGGAAAATAAGTGATTTGGCTCAGTTAATTTTCTTCAAAATGTCGTAACTAACATAAATGCCCAGTCAGTTATGCAATTGTTCCTATTTAACCTGTGAATCATTACCCGTGACAGCACGTTCATCAGAGCAACCAGGTCCTAATCCTGGTGTCCTGGCATAGCAGGGTGGTCGTTTCAGGCTTTCAGCAAGCCTACTGACACGAGTCGGGAACGCTGGAATGGATGGCAGGAAATGGACCGCTCGGATTCCCCGTTTTCCATGTCTGAAGAAAACGTGCACGCTGAAGGCATTGGTGAAAACATCAGGCTATAAATGGTTACCATAAAAATCTTACCGAATTCTTTTCAGAAACAATCCCAGGATTCCTTTCTGGAAGGGATATATACCTCTCTATTTCTCTCTCCCCGTGACAGTAACTCCCTATTCCTCCAGCTTTTTCTTTCCTTGT
>JACXGJ010015699.1:0-13252 GCA_016801105.1 Esox niger | reverse complement strand
AAACCAAAATAAACCACACCCATGTGAACAAACAGTAAACTTAAATAGGTTCCCCAATTGGAGGCAATACACAACACCTGCCTCCAATTGGGGAGACCCAAGTGCATAGAGGTGGCTAGAGCCACCTCTATTGGCCACGTCCTGACTATGGCCCCAGCCAGCACAAAGATGGCTAGGGGCATAGCCAGGACGTGACAAGTTTAAACTGAGACCTTTTACTATTTTCAATTAAATATAGGGATAAATGATTTGCACATCATTGCATTCTGTATTTATTTGAATTTCACAGAATTTTACGAAATTCACCCAGTTGTTAAGGCAACAGGGTTGTAGAACGAGAAAAGATTCTCTGTCTGAGGAACAAGCTTTCTTTTCCCTAAGTGGACATGTAACAAACCATATAATGGCCCTTTTTGGTTCCCAGTTCAAAGTGCATAGTTCCTTTCTCAGGGAAACTCAATGTATAGAGTATGGCTGCAGGAAAACTAGTGACACATACTTGGCATAGGTGTGGTAGGCTGTAGGCTGACTCAAGAGGATATCTGCAGAATGTGGTCTGGCCATTGCTTCTCTGAATTAGAGGAGTCTGCAGAGACATTTTAGATTAACATCTCAGTTATTCGGCAGACACTCTTATGCAGAGGCAATTACAGAAGCAAATGCACACACATCCGTACCACATTCATACTGGAACCCTTCGGGAAACAGCCCCAGAACCACAGCAAGCCCCACGCTCTACCAACGGAGACACACAAGCTCTGTGACTCATCAGTGTCTCCCTCTGCATCCTGACAATTTGTCTAAGACAGAGCAAGGGAGATAAGAGAGAGAGAGAGACAAAGACAGCAAGAAATTCTTAATACAAAAGTCACCGTAGTAACGATCGGATAGAGACGTACTGATCTGATCACTGCTATGGAGCTGATGAGACATTCTGGGGTGGTTATGGCATGCCTGACTCATCCTCTGGGGAGGTCAGTTCTCTCCTCTGCCTAGTGTGGGTATGCGAGCTCCGGGATAGACATGGTAGGCATACGCCAGGTCCCAGTTCCTTGCCCTTCCTTCCCGTTCCCCCGACGTAATGCACGCTGCCAATCCTCCTTGGCCTCAGCCTCTTCACACGCTTGTGTTTCACCAGGGAAAATGACAGTGGGTCAGGTGTCTACCTGGCCTCCTGAACTCGTCGGGCTCTGCTTGCGTTACTCACGGGCCGCTGGTGGGCCGGATGGCGTCGTTCTCAGGCACGACAGCCACCTCTTTATTTTCTATCCTATTACTGTTAGAACCCAGGGCCTCTTAGCAAGCTACTCTGTGCAGTCCGCCTACTAAACAGGTGGAGGATCTGATTGTTTTTTCTATTCTATTGCTAATTACTATGCATTAAATTATTCTTTATTATGTAGAACATCTGTTTTCATGTCTCATCTATGTACAGTGGGGAGAACAAGTATTTGATACACTGCTGATTTTGCAGGTTTTCCTATTTACAAAGCATGTAGAGGTCTGTCATTTTTATCATAGGTACACTTCAACTGTGAGAGACGGAATCAGAAAACAAAAATCCCGAAAATCCCATTGTTTGATTTTTTTAAGAATTAATTTGCATTTTATTGCATGACAAGTATTTGATACATCAGAAAAGCAGAACTTAATATTTGGTACAGAAACCTTTGTTTGCAGTTAAAGAGATCATACGTTTCCTGTAGTTCTTAACCAGGTTTGCACACACTGCAGCCGGGATTTTGGCCCACTCTTCCACACAGACATTCTCCAGATCCTTCAGGTTCTGAAGACCCAGCCACGACCCATCTTCAATGCTCTTACTGAGGGAAGGGGGTTGTTGGTCAAGATCTCGCGATACATGGCCCCATCCATTCTACCCTCAATATGGCGCAGTCGTCCTGTGCCCTTTGCTGAAAAGCATCCCCAACGAATGATGTTTCCACCTCCAAGCTTCACGGTTGGGATGGTGTTCTTGGGGTTGTACTCATCCTTCTTCCTCCAAACATGGCGAGGGGAGTTTAGACCAAAAAGCTCTATTTTTGTCTCATCAGACCACATGACTTTCTCCCATTCCTCCTCTGGATCATCCAGATGGTCACTGGCAAACTTCAGACGGGCCTGGACATGCACTGGCTTGAGCAGGGGGACCTTGCGTGCGCTGCAGGATTTTAAATCCATGACTGCGTAGTGTGTTACTAATGGTTTTCTTTGAGACTGTGGTCCCAGCTCTCTTCTGGTCATTGACCAGGTCCTGCCGTGTAGTTCTGGGCTGATCCCTTACCTTCCTCATGATCATTGATGCCCCACGAGGGGAGATCTTGCATGGAGCCCCAGACCGAGGGAGATTGACCTTCATCTTGAACTTCTACCATTTTCTAATAATTGCGCTAACAGTTGTTGCCTTCTCACCAAGCTGCTTGCCTATTGCCCTGTAGCCCATCCCAGCCTTGTGCTGGTCTATAATTTTATCCCTGATGTCCTTACACGGCTCTCTGGTCTTGGCCATTGTGGAGAGGTTGGAGTCTGATTGAGTGTGTGGACAGGTGTCTTTTATACAGGTAACGAGTTCAAACAGTTGTAGTTAATACAGGTAATGAGTGGAGAACAGGAGGGCTTCCTAAACAAAAACTAACAGGTCTGTGAGAGCCGGAATTCTTACTGGTTTGTAGGTGATCGAATACTTATGTCATGCAATAAAATGCTAATTAATTATTTTGTGATTAATGTGATTTTCTGGATCAGCAAAGTTGGTAACAACCCAGTTCCACCATGGGCAGCTCCCCCATGGTCCCTATCTTGGCTCATGTTGTCCCTGACCTCTCTATCATATTCACCTGTGACGCCACAGTTGCAGAACGGCACACAGAGGCCCATCGCCTTTTCCTCGAGAGCTCATGGGACCATATAACATTAACCCCATGACATTAAGTTGTAAAAAGAGCGAGACTGTCCTTAAACCACCTCCTTTAGCCAGCCTTTAGGTTAATCGACTGAACTGTTCAGTGCCGAATAGTGGTTGGCTACACTGCCGCTTTTTTTAGGGTTAATATTTCTCATTTCGCTGTATCATGCTGGATCTTTACGGATGAACGGTTGTCAAAAAATGTTACGCATCAATAAGCGTCCGAATGAGGTACACCATGATCCTCAGTGGATACGCATTGTTACATAGCAAAGATGGACGCCACAGTCCCAGTACTGCCCTTGCACTATAATTCATGTTCATATGTGTTATTTTATCAGGGTTTGTTTAATCATTTTTCTTTTGAAATGTGTCCTAAGGACACACTTGTGAATGCAAATCCATTCTCAGTGCGCCTCCCTAAAACAATAAATACATAAAAACGTTGGATTCCCGCTCTGTTGTGGAACATTTGTGTGTTATTAGTTATGAGCTCTCTTTGACAAAAGCCTAGATATAAAGCAGTTCTGCGTGTCACATAACCAAATGTGACAGTTTGCTAATACTCTTGACAGGCTGTCTCAGCATGCATCAAGTGGTCAGGCTAAATTTGACTTGAGCGCACGCACAGCGTACGCGAAGGGAAGACCCTGTTCATGTTATCATGTTTACCGAGCTGACTCCTAAACCCTAGGACCTTATAATACTGACAGTCTCGGATGAAGAAGTCTAAAATGTGCCATTTCACATAAAGCTCAGGTGTTTCCAGCTGACGTTTGACAATGTCATGAAAGAAAGCATGATTTGATTAGCTATTTAATATTACTAGCTAGTACAAGAGCCATTCACATGATATGGGACATAGGCTGAGTCATTAAGGTAGAAATCTGTTTCCATTTTGTTTATCAAATGACCTGACCACCCACTTGGACTTGGGTGACCCAGATTCAGCCATTATGGTCACAGTATTTTTTTGGCCATTACGGTCATTGTATTTTTTTGGCCATTATGGTAATTGTAGTTTTTGGCCATTACGGTCATTGTAGTATTTTGGCCATTACGGTCATTGTAGTATTTTGGCCATTACGGTCATTGTAGTATTTTGGCCATTACGGTCATTGTAGTATTTTGGCTATTACGGTCATTGTAGTGTCTCACAGATGAGACAGCATGACAACAACATATTCTGATATCCGTAGTTCCCCGTGTGTTTGTGGCAGATTTATTTTGGGGGGCGGCGGGCTAACACCTGTTTCAGTACTTTACTAACATACTATACAGCTTGATTTTCCAGCAGCGATAAGAACATTTTGCATGACAATATGCAATTATTTTGTCAAATTAGTCACAAAGATGTACTGATGAGGGAAAACATTTTATCTAAACTGAACATTATTATCCAAATGGGCATAATTGGTTGAAATTGCGAGCTCTCGCTTTGTTCTTTTTGTACTAAAGCTTTAAGGGATAATAATGCAATGATCAAAGAGCTTTTGTAAAACTATAAAGTGACTGGTCACAAAGGACATTCTGTATGTTTCAACACCTGCAAGAGTCCCGGAAACCATAGTAAAAACCTGCCATATAATAAGTCACATTAGAAATATTTGAAGAAGAACCGTGGGCTGAGATCACTGATCACTGAGCAGCAGAAAAATATCTCCAAACAACAGGATGTTCAAGAGACACTATCTCAACCCCCTCAGAGGTCAGTGGGACACTGAAATAGTGTTTGGAACTGATATGAAAGGTAGAAAACACAATCTGAACGAATGAACTGAATAACAATTTGAATCCAAATTTACTGTATTTCTTCACAATTTACTCCTTTAGTGTGTTTCGCTAAGCGGCCGGGCTGTATTTGACAAGAAGGTCCTGAGTACATGCAGTGTGGAATTTGGGTCATTCCACCCAGGCCACCCATCCCTGAAGACAGGAACATAACACACACCCATACACAGACACACACGCAAACTTATAGCTTTCTACATTGCCAAAGTAGCGAAATAGTCCGTTCATTTTCCACTTTCCCTTCTCAGCGTCAGTGAGTCAGGAGGTTGGGGGTTCTCAATCAATGAAATGTCTATGGGAATAGTTTAAAACCCACTGGTTCCTGTCTCAGAGCAGCTACGCAGCAGATGGTTGGGGTGCCAGGGAACAATCTGTCCCACAATGCATCTCTGCATTGCCATCACACTCTCTCTCTCTCTCTCTCTCTCTCTCTCTCTCTCTCTCTCTCTCTCTCTCGATCTCTGTATTTTTGTTTCTGTCATATTATCTTTCTAAGTTGAGTTCAATTTAACCAGCTTTATTGGCCTGGGAAATGTTTGTTAACCTTGCTAAAGCCTGTAAAACTCTATAACAATGAACAATAAAATACGAACAAAAACTACATTTCAAAGTAGTTTCACTTTCCTGTATCTGTCAATATCTCTTCTTCTCTCATACATACATGAACATACACATACAGTACCACATCTGGGCCTGGCACATACAGTACTACATCTGGGCCTGGCACATACAGTACCACATCTGGGCCTGGCACATACAGTACCACATCTGGGCCTGGCACATACAGTACCACATCTGGGCCTGGCACATACAATACTACATCTGGGCCTGGCACATACAGTACCACATCTGGGCCTGGCACATACAGTACCACATCTGGGCCTGGCACATACAGTACCACATACAGGCACACACAGTCCTCATTGCTCCGTCCAGGAAACGTAAACAGCCGTCGTTCCAAGGTCTCTCCTGAGGCTCTGGTGCACGTCACAGTTCCACTGACAGCCATCATTGAAGACAAGCACATTCCCTGACGCTGACGTGTGTACGCAACCCAAATGACCGCATGTTTTCTATCCAATGGAACTAACTGGCAGTCAACTGCCCAGTCTCCTGGATCCTCACCCTGGGCTGTGACAACACGACTGGCAGTGTCGTTGTAACTGGACAGTTTGCGCCAGCAAAATGCTTGTTCAGCGTTCACACCACAGGCCTCAGCTAGCTCACATTAAAGAAAAGCTACTGAAGCAGTGAGCTTGGTTTTTGGTATACTTTTCAAAAACATATTTTAAGAACTATTTATTCAAATTTCGTGCATGTTTTCATGTTCTTTGTGTTTCTTTTCTATACTTTTTTGTAATTTTAGGATGAATATCTATCTGCTTGTAACAGACCCAGCAATTTGCCGGCTGTTGTTCATTTTGGTTAATAACTTAGCTAGCACTGCAAATCACCAACAGTTGTTTGCCATCAGGATAAACAATCAACGCTGACATCCACAACAACACAGTGTAATTTCTCGATGCTGTTAATTGCCTGACTAGAAAATGCAATTTTGAATATTGAGAGGGTGCCGCAATTTAGTCGTGAGCATTCAATCAAACTAGTTGCATGGTGTAATTAAGGTATTTACCCTTTTTATTAGACAGTCGCCCTACAGCATGAATGGTATAACAACAGTGGCACGCTAAATCTAGAGCTTTTTACCATCCAGCCTAGATTACTTAATTTAGTCCTCCCTTGTGTGTTTTTTGCCTTGCTGTTACTGTTAATTAGCGTCATGAGGTCTTGGCGTTGTGATAGTCAACTGATGAAGTGGAGATGTAATACTTCCCATCCAACGACGCTGTCTTTCCCTGTGAAACAACTCAACGACGCTGTCTTTCCCTGTGAAACATCTCAACGACGCTGTCTTTCCCTGTGAAACAACTCAACGACGCTGTCTTTCCCTGTGAAACATTTCAACGGCGCTGTCTTTCCCTGTGAAACAACTCAACGACGCTGTCTTTCCCTGTGAAACAATTCAACAACGCTGTCTTTCCCTGTGAAACAACTCAACGACGCTGTCTTTCCCTGTGAAACATTTCAACAGCGCTGTCTTTCCCTGTGAAACATTTCAACAGCGCTGTCTTTCCCTGTGAAACAACTCAACGACGCTGTCTTTCCCTGTGAAACAATTCAACAACGCTGTCTTTCCCTGTGAAACATCTCAACGACGCTGTCTTTCCCTGTGAAACATCTCAACGATGCTGTCTTTCCCTTTGAAACATCTCAACGACGCTGTCTTTCCCCGTGAAACATCTCAACGACGCTGTCTTTCCCTGTGAAACAACTCAACAACGCTGTCTTTCCCTGTGAAACAACTCAACGACGCTGTCTTTCCCTGTGAAACATCTCAACAATGCTATATTTCCCTGTGAAACAACTCAGAAGGACCATTCACCTCAGACATGTACGGTCAAATCAATCACCTCGGCAATCACCTCACCTCGTCTTGTTTACAACAAAGGGCCGAGTAATTCGTTTAGAACTGTTCTTAAAGCTTCTACACAATGTAGAAGGTCCACATTGTCCTGGCGGTATGTTTAAAGGGTCTTTATCATGAGTATGCCCCTAATGTGAGGAAATACGCTGGGTTCTTTCGGTTACCCAACCGCTGTGTTGCAGACATTTGTTCAATTCTGGTTTATTGACTCTGGGTCATTGATGCTGGGATATTGATTCTTGGTTATTGATTCGGGGTGATTGATTTTTGGATATTGATCCAGGGTTATGGATGCTAGGTTATCGATTGTTGGTTATTGAGATACCCAGTGGATCACAATATTAAACTGGAGGGTTTGACTTGATTGGAGCCCGTTTTTTATATAGTCGTCTTTGGTGCTCTTGAGAGTTAATAAAATCAGTTGAATACGTAAATACAGTAGAATTTTCCAAGTTTGAATCAGCAACTTATGTTTGGTGAATTTTTATCAAGTTGACAATGGAAAAGATGGACATCTCCTTGTCCTCCACCACGCCCAACCGTTAACTGGACAGACACGCTGTTAAAAGGGGTAGAAGTAGCCTGGAAGCCCAAAGCATTTCTGAAATCTTTTAGATTTTATTATTGCTACTGTAAAAGTTGGTCTGGGATTTTATAAACTTTAAGGATGCTCACATCACTAAGATTAGTCCCTCTAGAGTATATTTCACATGGCAAATTCAAACTCATTGCAAATTTGTATTGCGATCAATATTTTACTCAGTAAGGGTGTGTGCTTTTCTTATTTTTACACACCTCTACAAACATTTTTGAGGCTGTGCAATCTCTACCTTATAATGTGTATGGATTATTTAAACTATTTAAAACCATAATCGTGGAGAAGAAAATGTGCCCAAAACAGAAGATATGTGACCTGGGGCATTGTAATGTAATATGTCACACACACTCTGCAGAATGGGTTAGAATTCCAACCATGCCTATGCCTCCCTCTCTCCCTTTCTCCCTTTCTCCCTCTCTCCCTTTCTCCCTCTCTCCCTCTCTCCCTCTCTCCCTCTCTCCCTCTCTCCCTCTCTCCCTCTCTCCCTCATTCCTTTAAGTCCCTGGATGGAATCAGAACAAGGCCCATACCCATTTAGCAACGGACAGATAATTAGATGGCAAGAGGGACAGACATCCCCTTACCCGCTTCTATAGATTCTGCAATTGTACCATAATCACTCTTTATTTCTCCAGAGACTTACGCCATACCGGGTGTGTTGTACAAATGCAATACATTCAACAACAGCTGGAGCTCCATCCAGTGATCCCACTGACAGAGTAAACACAGAGTGATGGATTATCCATGTAAACGTACACACACACAAACACACACACACACACACACACACCCACACACACATGTGCAAAAACACACATGGACGTCTGCCCTGGGCCAAAGCAAAGGAGAAGACGTCAAGCTGAATTGCGGCGAGATGACAGACAGAGGCTGCAAACGGCGCATTCCCTGGGACTCCCGTCACCGACGCCTCGCCTCACAGCGCAGCGCCGATTGGTTCCGAAACGCCATTTCAGACACTCAAATCCCATTTCTCAGAGCCAGGTTGATATTTTCCAAGGGCCCCTGGCTCCAGTAGAAGTTGACAATCATGTGTCACCTTCTGAAGGGACACCTGCTGGTGACGTCGCCCCCCCTTTTATTCCTAATTGAACACGGATCGCTCTGGAGGACATGCACCCAAACCAACAGATATGTAATGAGTCGGGCCAGCCTCAGCCCCTGAACACGGCGGCCGACGGGACTCACACAGAACATCGGTATGAGTAGGTACTGGCGAGTGAGTGTTCTACCAACTAACATTCTTAATCCTTCTGCTGCCAGACCCATCAAGCTCTACACACAGGTTCTCGTAGCACGCCGAGTCGATTTTCTATTCTTGTCACACACACTCACAGATACAACCTCCCGAAGGGGTACTGGGGTAGGGGAGAAGAGAAAAGGCAACTCAACAGATCAAGAAGGAATTGATCCGGGGGTTAACGTTGGTGAAGCCCATAGGACCAGGAAGACCAGAGACCAGCAGGCAAAGAAGACTGCCCCATTTGTTCCCATGCACACTGGGAATCGAGATCAGAACCAGCAATCCAAACGTGATTGTCCACTGCTTACTTACTGAAAAGAAATAAAAGACAGCTGCCCCAACATTTGGCTTGTGCCCAGTTATGCTATTCCTTTTTAGTTAAGGGCCTCAGCCAAAAGGGATGCTGTTCTGTGATCTTTTACCATCATTTGTTTTTAAGTACGGTTTAACACATATTCATTTCCAGCAACACACTGGGAGAGATTTGGGTTAACTGCCTGGCTCACATATTCTATGCTTTACCAGCTCAGGAAATGCAACATTTCGGTCACTGGTCAGAACTCCTTACCAATGAGCTATTTTGCCGATCCTTCTCATTTGTCGCTGTTACAAGTTCGTTCTGAATTCTGTTCAGACTGCGGACTGTTTGACAGAGTCAATGCTGGAATGGCGCCACCTATGGCGTATTCACACAGCAGACTCAAACTGATCAAGATAGACTTTATATTGTTTCCTAGTGTGTCTATGGAGATTTGTCTTTTATCTTGGGAGTGTAGAGGAGGACAGAACAGCACGGGAAAGGACGGATCATTACACCCTCTCTTCCTCCACTTGAACGGGCCAGGGAGTGATGACAGAGGCAGGTGCTCTGCCCAGAGCTCCCTGCTCCAGTCAGATTGGCCGGGCCGTAGCAACACAACACTGACACCGCAACCCCGTCGCTCATATGGCGTCTGTGTGCTGTACCAAGAAGAAACAAACGTTAAACCGCATGCAATGCGTACACTAGAACCACCAGGTTAAGGTTTAAGATTCGGTAATAACCCAGTGTGGTTTAGGTTAGGTTTCAGGATACAGGGTAAGGTTAGACAACAGAAACAGTTAAGGTTCATCAACCCCCTAATGGGGTAAAGGTTAGGATAAACATTAGGCATAAGTTTGGCGCACTTCTTGTGATTTGAAGTCACAAGCATTGGGGTCCAAGTCGGTGCCATTTACACCTGGCCACGCCCTGACCATGCCTCCATAAAAACACTTTAATACATAAAACTATACACTAGTGACCGAACTAAACATAAACCAGCATGGTAAGAGAATGAACGTCATTTGCATATAACCTAAACTAGACGCATAATATTATTTTAGTGGGTGATGCATGCAATTCAAGACTGATACATCTTTATATCATCACGGTGGCTACATTGGCCGACTGGCTGTGCCGTAGAAACACCGCCCCATAAGTAATACATCTCCATTAAGGACGCCATCAAGTTGTCTGTGACGTGCTGTCAGCATTCTGGTTGAATTGTTATTGGTCAAATGGCATCGTCAACAAATGTCCTAATGAATCCTGTGACTGATGGCGTGCTGTGCACTGTGCAGTGTTGACAAATGAGTCCTGGGTGGTTTCATCTTAACGTAGAAAATACTTTGTGCTCCAATCAGTTTTATTAGCACTGTGCCTGCCTTCTCTATCCAGCATCAGACCATTACGAGCGAGGAAAGGTGGCTGCAGCGAATGCTGGGACAGGGTCAGGCATGTTGTTCCTGCTGTCAAGACGTGCTCATATTACTTTTGGGAGGTTTTAAGTTTTGATTTCTCTGTTCAAAATCTCCGATGAGAATAAAGATTGCTTCAGGGTGAACGGGTTGTTGTTAGCTAATGATCTTGTACAGTTCGCCGAGAGCGGCTGTGGTGTTGGCTCGTGTTGTTACGTAAACAGATGGGATAGTTGGACAGGTCAATTCTCTCCACAGACAACGGGGCAATGCAATATAGCATCGGAAAACACAAGGTGGGGCGAACGAGCTTGAGATGCTTTCAACTTGCCAACAGCTATAACTGTTGCTGAAAAACAAAATAGCCTAACCTACCAGAAGTTAGTCTCCGATCCAGAGTCCAGCACGTTGCGTCACCCATTGTTCTGTGGAAACAAAGGCACTGGATCCTTGTTCCTCTCTGTTTGAAGCCATGTTCTGTATCCCCTAAGTTTATTTTCCATCAAATATAAAAGTATTCAATATATCATTTCATCATGGTGTTACACTCCGGTATACTGGCCGTCGCTTCACACACCAAGCCGGACTCATTAGAACCAGCTCACACCAATCCTTCCTTTACCTCAGCTCGCTGCTCAGTTTCGGCCGACCTATCAGAATGCCGCGCTCTGGTGGATTACACAGTGTTGAGGGGGAAATGAACCCTCAGGACTCATGCCAACACAGTATCCAAGGATTTCATTTGTTGTGATAAAGGAACAGTTCATCCCCCATTCTTTCACCTCTGTAAAGCGGTGATGTCGGTAAGTTACTGTATTGTTCAGGCAACCCAGAGGGTTATAATAGCACCATTCATTCCTTGTCTTGCTTCCAGTGCAATAAATGTTAACTCTAACTCTACTTGCCTCTCTGTCTTTCCCTACCTTAGACTTTGGACTTAGTTGTGTTTGGGTAATGCATGTGATCTCTGCACACATCTTGAATTCATGTTTAGATAAATGCTTTGTTCAAAGAGCTTTTGACATTGTTTTTAACGTTGCCATCTACAATGTTAAAGGGGAATAGTGACAAATATCTACGACTCGTCTGAGTACATGAATCCCTTGAAGTAATTATTGGACTGTCTCTGGTGAGTGCAGCTTCATCTGGTTATACTGTTCTCCTCTTCATCTTGTTAAACTGTTCTCCCCTTCACCTGGTTACACCCTTCTCCCCTTCATCTGGTTACACTGTTCTCCCCTTCATCTGGTTACACTGTTCTCCTCCTCATCTGGTTACACTGTTCTCCTCCTCATCTGGTTACACTGTTCTCCCCTTCATCTGGTTAAACTGTTCTCCCCTTCATCTGGTTACACTGTACTCTTCATCTGGTTACACTGTTCTCCCCTTCATCTGGTTACACTGTTCTCCTCCTCATCTGGTTACACTGTTCTCCTCTTCATCTGGTTACACTGTTCTCTCCTTCATCTGGTTACACTGTTCTCCTCCTCATCTGGTTACACTGTTCTCTTCATCTGGTTACACTGTGTTCCACTTCATCTGGTTACACTAAATAATGACTATGATAAATGTTCTGTCATTGCAAACGCCAATAAATTCTGTTATATACCATAAAATCTTTGTGATATATATCAGTAGTGGGTTTTGCATTTGACCTTTTCTAACATCTTCTTGAAAGATGGCTAGTTGGCTTAAAGCCAGTGTTAGCTCTAGCCTTTCAGGGACCGTAAGCAAAATGTCATTTGGGGCCCCCTCTCCCCTATCCATCGGGGCTCCCTAGCAGTCAGAGGCCCCCTAGCAGTCGGGGGCCCTAAGCGACCGCTTATGTCACTTATGCCTGGAGCCGGTCCTGCATATACGTAGCCCATGAGCAATCTATCGAGGAGATGTCAATAAGGCAGAATCATACAGGAATGTTTTACTGTTTTAAAAAGAATAAATAGGGAATTGACAATCATCATAATAAACAAACAGAAACAGGAAAGTGAGCAGGAAAGAGGACAGTGAACATGAACAGAAAAGCTTTCTACCCATTTTAAGCAATAAGTTGCAATTATGATTTTCCCCTCTCCTCTTATTCACTCTCCTCTCTAACTCACACCCCTTATTTCTATAACTCACTCCCCTTCTTTCTCTAACTCGCTCCCCTACTCACTCTAACTCACTCCACTTCTCCCCTACTCACTCTAACTCACTCCCCTTCTCCCCTACTCACTTTAACTCACTCCCCTTCTCCCCTTCTCTCTCTTACTCACTCCCCTTCTTTCTCTTACTCACTCCCCTTCTTTCTCTAACTCACTCCCCTACTCACTCTAACTCACTCCACTTCTCCCCTACTCACTCTAACTCACTCCCCTTCTCCCCTTTTCTCTCTAACTCACTCCCCTTCTCTCTCTAACTCACTCCCCTTCTCTCTCTAAATCACTCCCCTTCTTTCTCTAACTCACTCCCCTTCTCTCTCTAACTCACTCCCGTTTTCTCTCTAACTCACTC
>JACXGJ010015698.1:0-13175 GCA_016801105.1 Esox niger | reverse complement strand
TGTGTGTGTGTGTGTGTGTGTGTGTGTGTGTGTGTGTGTGTGTGTGTGTGTGTGTGTGTGTGTGTGTGTGTGTGTGTGTGTGTGTGTGTGTGTGTGTGTGATCGTACGTGCCAGTTTGCATGTGTGCTTTTCAGCTTCAGGCTATGTTTTGACGCAGTATAAACCAATAAAAACAGAGAGCTGCTGATTCATATCCAAGCATAAAACACAGAGTTTTGTTATGTTCTCTTTTAATGAAAACTATAATTTCTACCTCTCGCCTTGGAAAGGAAATGGGCAATACTGCAGGAGTTATTTGGTCATAAAGTGCAGAATACAGTAGGGGGATCGTCTAATGCGATATTTCACACAACCACTATAGTGGCATTAAGGTTTATCTAAATGAATTCTAACATAGACCTAACCTTTAGTAGAGCACAAACACTTTGCTTTCTACAGACTCTAAGATGGCAAATTCTAGTGAACAATAAATTATTGTCAAAACAGAAGAAAATGTAGGCAGCCTGGATAAAGACGAAAGAAAATGTTGGCACATTGGATAAAGATGAAAGATTGGAAGTTTTATACAAATATTTGTTGGTAGCATTTTGAAATATTTTAACCAAAATACATTTCTCTAAACTATCATTTTAGTATGAAACACTATGGAATGTATGTTCTTACGGTATAGCTGCATATTTATATTTGGGTTGTGACAGATGGAAAATATCTCTAAATGTTTCAAGTGAACTTTTGTTTTATGTTTAATAATTTAAACAATATAAAAAAAGCATAAAACAACCAAGGCATTAACAATGAAATATACACTGATCAGCCATATCATTATGACCACCTGCCTAATATTGTGTAGGTCCTCCTTTTGACTAGAAAACAGTCCTGACCCATTGAGGCATGGACTCCACTAGACCTCTGGTGTGCTGTGGTATCTGGCACCATGACATTAGCAGCAGATCCTTTAAGTCCTGTATGTTGTGTGTCTGGGCCTCCATGGATCGGACTTGTTTGTTCAGCACATCCCACAAATGCTCGTTTGGATTGAGATCTGGGGAATTTGGAGGCCAAGTCAGTACCTTGAACACGTTGTTGTGTTCTTCAAACTATTCCTGAACCATTTTTGCTTTGTGGCACAGTGCATTATCCTGCTGAAAGAGGCCAATGCCATCAGGCAATGTCTGCAGTAATGCTCAGGTAGGTGGTACATGTCAAAGTAACAGATGAATGGCAAGACCCAAGGTTACCGAGCAGAACATTGCAAAAAGCATCACACTGCCTCTGCCGGCTTGCCTTCTTCCCATAGTGCATCCTGGTCCCATGTGTTCTCCCAGAAAGCGACCCACACGCACCCGGCCTTCCACGTGATGTAAAAGGAAACGTAATTCACCAGACCAGGCCACCTTCTTCCACTGCTCCACGGTCCAGTTCTGATGCTCTAGTGCCCATTGTAGGCACTTTCGGCCTGTGGTACAGAGGTCAGCATGGGCACCCTGACTGGTCTGCAGCCCCATACGCAACAAACTGCGATGCACTGTGTGTTCTTATGCCTTTCTATCAGTACCAGTATTAACCTTCTCAGCAATTTGAGCTACAGTAGCTTGTCTGTTGGATCGGACAACACAGGCCAGCCTTCACTCCCCACATGCATTCATGAGTCTTGGCCTCCCATGACCCTGTCGCCCGTTAACCACTTTTCCTTCCTTGGACCACTTTTGATCGGTACTGACCACTGCAGACCGGGAAAACCCCACACGGGCTGCAGTTTTGGAGATGCTCTGACCCTGTCGTCTAGCCATCACAATTTGGCCCTAGTCAAAGTCACTCAGATGCTTATACTTGCCCATTCTCCCTCCATCTAACACATCAACTCTGAGGAGAACGTTCACTTGCTGTCTAATATATCCCACCCACTGACAGGTGCCATGATAACAAGATTATCAGTGTTATTCTTTTCACCTGTCAGTGGTCGTAATGTTATGGCAAATTAATCACTATCACTGGCATTTCATTGACAATGTTATTTGGAGGGACG
The DNA here is from genome assembly GCA_016801105.1 of Esox niger. NCBI lineage: Eukaryota > Metazoa > Chordata > Actinopteri > Esociformes > Esocidae > Esox > Esox niger. The sequence goes on along the minus strand of JACXGJ010015698.1, from coordinate 11,149 downwards.
TGCACTCCTGCTGCTGCCAGACTCAGTTTGGGCCTCATGAAGAATCACTTTGAGTTGGTTAAATTGTGCCTGCAGGCCTATTACTGCAGTACCTCAATTCCACATATATTTCTAGGAACACAAACACATGCATCTTATTTATTAGGCAAGTGACAAGGGTCAGCCAGCAGACAGACAGGGCAGAACCATATGTACTTATCTAGCGCATTTATCTCCCCAACTGTCAATAAAAGCTGTATTTCACAGTGGATTGGTTTAGCAATGTCTTGGCTTGCGATATCTCACAAATGTAGCTTCTCTAAACCTGAAACAGGAAGCATGTCAGAAAGGATGCAACGTCGATCAGAGTCATTTTGGGAATGCTTGAACTCTATGGAAGGAGATATATTTACCCAGGAATGGTCCAAATCAGGCCAGTGGTGGTGTCTCAGATACAGTGTGCAATATTAATGAACAGTTTCTTTCTTTTTGTGATGCTGTCATCCATTGTAAAAAAAAACTCAGATGTGTCCCTTTTTATTCATGCTAACATCCATCGCTGTGTGTTGAGTGTTAGAACTGGGAGGATTTGAGTTTTGTTATCGACTGGCAATTTTTTTGGCATGAAAACATGGTGACTATTGTGCTTTACAAAATAATGTGAATGGAACAAAGATTGGCACAAAAACAGGCAAATTGTGCTTATGGTCTATATGGCCATACGGTCTTCCTTCTAGAACTGAGCAAAATTGTTTTGTGTATTTTGTTCACAGAACCAGATTTAAAGCTTTAGTGATTGTAGAAAACTGTAACACAAGCAGATTTTCTTGCAGGTTCACTCTGTCACAGGTGCCCAAACTGCCACAAGCTTGAGGACTAGGTAGAGAACAATGAGGCAATGCAACCATATTCGATTACCAACCTTGGAAACGCTGACATCGTGGGCCAATTTCCCCTCCCTCCACAACTAATTTGAGCTTGCAGAACTAGCTTTATGTTTGATAAAATTATCTGCCTAGCTAGCTCAGTTAAAAAAGCGACTTCAAACCAAACTTCACACCGCTGCCTTATATTGTGATATGGGCTTGTGCAATACCTGAAAGAGATTTGAGCGTTGACCGTGCCCCTTGCAGATGTGTGGTTAGGAGCGCCATCGGGCAATGCATATGGTCTGCGCATCTACAGGCTTAACTACGATTTAGAGATTGTGCCACCTAGCTATGGTACCTAACTGGAAGTGGCTCGGGATTGAGATGTCTGCTTAATCACTAAAATGTAAATGTACATGCAGTGAGGAACTGGAGCGCCTAAAGACCACATTAAGGAAAAACAATGGGCCAGTTAAATAACTAACAAGAAAACCAAACTAGCCATGCTACAAGCTCCATTATTGAATTGGCTATCTACTTATGTTTGTAGCCTATCATTAATTAACTGGCTAAGGGCATACCTACTGCTGAGATCATGTCTCTCTGCTTGGGCAACAGCCCATTGGCACACTAATGGGCTCCTTAAATCTCTTTATAGGTCTTGATGGAGGAGAGGGCCTACAGACAAGAGACAATGCTAGCTTAAATGACATCTCTTTGACCAAACGAACCAGCTAATACACAAATAGATAAAACCCTCAAAGGACATGTAAACACCACCTCAGTGTGCAAATGCATACATCCGAACCATACAAAACTAAAATAAGAATTCCTGTTGATAAAACAAAAAATAGAGATTTGAGCAGGGCAACAGCAGGCAGACCAGGGTATAAACAGCAATACCTGTAGTTATACTGTATAATGACATGACCTCTGGCAGTAAGGCCAAATAAAATATCCATCCATACCAACACATAGCACATATATTTGTCAGACACAGAAACAAGCCCATTAAAAAGGAGTGTAACCATGACCACGGATTCATCCTGAAGGAGGAATGACGAAGGGCATCAGGATTAAAACAGCCATGAAATCATCTGCAAGAAAAGGTTTGCCCTCGTTCTCACAGCCCATTACATGAAAAAGGAATACAGGAAAAGCAGAGAGAAAGTAGAAAACAGTGACATCATCAGATTCAACTAGTGAACCCCTGGGATCACGAAGGGCTGTTGGCCCCTCCCCCCTTGCGCTCTCTTTCTGATGTTCAGGCAGTGTCAGCATCTTTGAGTCACTGAACTAAGCAGTTCTGCTTGGTCCCACAGGATGTTAAACCTAAAGTATGTTTATACTGTGTGTGTGCGTGTACTAGAGCCCTCACTGGGTCGTAAAACTGTTGTTTTGTATGAACGAAGCCCTATGAACTGACTCCCAGGGTTGTTTCAAAAGCACAGGAATATATTGAGCTAAAATCCCAAAAAGAGCATGATGGAAAAAAAAAATCTGGACCTTCCTTTAACGGGGCAGAGATGGAAGAGAACGTAATGAGGAAAGTAAGAGAAACCTGCCATGTATACTGTAGGTGAAGAGGGGAAAAACAAACTTATGTATACTGAACAACTGTTTAGGATTTAGTGTATATAAATCCTCCATAGCATGTATATGTTTGGAAATCTGATAGATACTGCTTCTTATGTTGCCTGTGTCATTTGATTCAGTCTGCCCCAACTCCAGCAACGTCAGGAAACCACACCATGTCGAAATAGTTGGAAAAGCTATTTGCCGAATTTCAGTAATATTTTTTGTTGCACTTTGCCATGCTGTGATAAATACTATAATGAGAGTTTTAACAATAACACATTATTTGTGATTTTGATATTGGTATTCAGTGTTGATTAAGCTGTAAAATTGGTCCAGATAAATGTATATTCATTGATAAAGCCACACAAACACATGCGTCAGGGAGTGCTCGATCATTCCTCTATTTGATATCTTCTGTTTGTTGATCACCGTTAGAACTGAAATGTTTAGATACAAAATGTAGTTTATGTCTATAACAATTAGGATGTTCGAATTTAATTGCAGATAATGACAACATTACTTTATGTGCATCTATGCAACACTTCTGCAGAAATAGTTATTGAAAGGATTTAACATTTAAACGAATTACCAAACTGTAAAGGAAACTGATTAAGGCATATTAAATATTACAATAAACTTTCACAATATCAATTTAATCAAACAATGAAGCACTGATTTGCCATCAGTTTTTTTCAATAATTAATTTCAAGTAAATAACGAATTTCCAACCCAGAAATCATTACAATTCCATTTCTTTAACAACGAAAACAGTCACATTAGGTCAGGACTAATGGCCTGTTTACAGTAAAATGTAAAGGTTTACAATTGAATTGTTATTTTATCACATTGTTTTATGAATTTATAATATTTGCTGAACAATCCATATAAACATTATTCTTTAGTATTCCACCCTAACTAACTATCCACAAACAGCTGCCCACCATATAGAGTGCTAAATTAAATGACATAAGAGACTAATAAATCATCATAAAATATAATTGAATGAATAAATATGTTATTTTAATTTTAATTCAGACAATCAGAATAATGATAAATAATGATGATAAACGAATTGAGCAAAAAAACAGTGCTTCCATAGAGAGGGTACCCAAGTAAAATAAGAAACTAGTTCATATCCGTCATTAATGGCAGCTTCAGCATCACACCTGCTCCTCTCATTTCAGCTGACAGGGAGAAGAGAAAGACACCAGTCCCACATACACATGCCTTTTACTGTTAAAATAAACACTTCAGAACACAGTCGATCGGGCCTGTGTGTGTGTGTGTGTGTGTGTGTGTGTGTCTGTGTGTGTGTGTGTGTGTGTGTGTGTGTCAATCAGTAATGCCATGTATTGATGTCTGCCCCCAACCCTTTCACTCTCAACGTCAATCATCTTCTGACATCATCATTTGTCTTTACAATAGAAACTACAGTGAGAGAGAAGTGATAGAGAGACATTAGAGAGAGACGAGAGAGGTGGAAAGAGAGAGGAGAGAGAGGGGGAAATAGAGAGAATAGAGTGGAGAGGGGGAAATAGAGAGAATAGAGTGGAGGGGGAAATAGAGAGAATAGAGTGGAGGGGGAAATAGAGAGAAGAGAGAGGAGAGGGAAATAGAGAGAAGAGAGAGGAGAGGGGGAAATAGAGAGAAGAGAGAGGAGGGGGAAATAGAGAGAATAGAGAGGAGGGGGAAATAGAGAGAAGAGAGAGGAGAGGGAAATAGAGAGAATAGAGTGGAGACAGAGGAAAGGGTAAAGAGAGTGGCGAGACCAGCAGTGACTAACTGGAAATCACCACTGTGGGTCTATCTGGAAATCACCATTGTGAGTATCCAAGGTCAGTGTTGGTCAGTGTTGCTGTAATCCCCTTGAATTTTCAAGGCGTATCATTGAGATTAATCCCGTTTCTCTGTGCTCTACTGCATGGGCACCTTGAAGCCCACTACTTGACCTGAGGCTTAACCTCCATGATGACTGGGAGAATACAATGCCAATACATCCCCATTGGAGAGGACCACTCACACCGGTCATCTGGCTGGCTGTGTAAAGTATCTACAGACGTGCTCATCTCCTTTTTAGCCAGAGGGTCCCTCTCAAGTGCCTGTAAGTGAGCCTGCATCTGGCAAGTGAAAATGAGCTGGGAGACACTGCCCTCTCCTGGACAAGGCAGGCAGCGCATAGACCCACCACATCATTGGGGCTAGTACGGAAAACAATGCACCTAAGTTTACATTCTGTCTGATCCAAACCCTGCCGGACCTTTGCTTTAAGCACAAATACACAACAGCACACAGAGTTCCCCAGCTGTACACAGCGCAAAGACATGCTGCACTCAGGGCAAAGAGCGGTCAGACCTACCGGGGTGCTTCCATCTGATAGGGTTATCATGCTGATGGATGTGCTCATCTTGTCAGAGGATGAGAGGAAGGGAGGGGAGGGGCTCCTTTTCTCCATCACTTCCTGTCTCCGGAGGAAGTCACGCCAGGCTCGCTGGATGCTATAATATACACACATAGGAAAGGTTAGAAGCATGTGTACAACAGAGGCTTCCAGCCGCATGGACACACACACACACACACACAAACGCACACAATCACACACAACTCACATTAACACCTTGATTTCTAGCGGGGGTAGGTTGAAGTTGTTCTCAAGGTCTGTGGTCAGCTGTTGACTGGAAACACAAGGAAAAGAAAGAGACGTGGGCAGGAAAAGAGAAATGGAGTGAAGAATGAGAGGACAGCAAAAAGGAAGGGGGAATGGGGAGGAAAATATTGAGGAGGGTGTTAAGAGAATAGGTAAACACGGTGCAGTACAATCATTTTGGTCCCTGTATGGGTTATCAGGTATTAGAAACTAGTTTATTTGAATCCTGAATCTTGATTGGCTGATATCTGTGGTATATGAGACCGCATACCACAGGTATGACATCATAGCGATTTTCATTGCTCGGAATGCATTGGTAACCAATTTCCCAATAAGGGATCTTGAAGATTGTTTTGCCAATATAACACAGCTAAGTACTCTGTCCAGGGAATCTGGATTGTGTTGTGCCTAAGAACAGCTCTTACGTGTGGTGTGTTAATCATATTTTACAGTCCCTTATTTCTAATCATAAAGTATCTGATTTGAACCCTGAATGCTGATTCGCTGTAAGTCATGATATGTTAATCTGTATATCAACTGCATGATTTTTTGTACTGTTCTATTTACATTGGAAACCAGTTTATAATAGCAATAAGGCACCTCAAGACTTTCTGGTATATGGTAAACATATCATGACTATGGGCTGTATCCAGTCATGCCTAAGAACAGCCTTCAGCTGTAGTATTTTGGCCATATAATCTCCCTGATGCTTAATTAAACAGAAATACCCTGGTCTTTATTGCTGGGGAAATAGAACTTCACAGAACATCAGTGTATGCGTGTATGTGTGTGTGTGTATGTATACGTATGTGTGCATGTGTGTGTGTGTGTGTGTTTGTGTGTGTGTGTGTGTATGTATGTATGTGTGTGCCAAAATACCTCTGTAGCTGAAATCTTTCATCATTGACATGCTTTAGGCCACTCTGGAGGCTCTTCAGCTCCTTCTATGAAGAAGAGAAAGAGATGGAGAAAGTTAAAACCACAGTCTTTCAGACACACTCTACAGAAGACAACCCCCTCTTCTCGCATCTCTTGCATCTTCTCCACCTTTCCCTAGTGTGTGTCGGGGGGGGGTGAGCTGTAGGGAGGTACTCAAGCAGTGTTTTAGAGAGGTTAGACAGTTAACTGTGGAAGTTCTCTGTTAGTTTTGCCAGTCAGCATTTACATAGCTGTGTTTGGCCCCAGAACAGAAAGAAGAACAGGGTCCCAGGTGCAGATGTGATCAAAGTAGACAGTGTTGGGAAGAGGGAGTAAATAGACATCCAACTTTACCAATCAATCATGACCACAACACAACAAAATAAAGGAGATTTTCTCTAACATAATTTCCTGAAGTTGACACAGTGATCAATTTCACAAATGTAAAAACAGGGAATTATTAACTGTGTTTTTAAATACCCAACCTCTATTCTTCTTTATATGGAATAATTCCCTCTAATATAAGCACACTAATTCAATTCATATTGAAATTAAACTTGAGCTCCTTCTCTAGTGGAGTCAGAAACTTGAGAAATGGAGCATGAGAGGATGTGTGTTTGGTTTTGTATGTGTGTGTGTTTGTGGGGGGGTTCAATATATGTGTTTACATGTGACTGTTTTTGCAAAGTTGCCTCAAAGCATTTTTAAATTGTATCATGGCATTCATAATCAACTGCATCACAGGGTATGTATGACTCACGACCCAGTCAGCCTGGATTCCTCTGTTCCGTAACATCAAAAAAGATTTAAACAACTGCAAGTTAAACAGCGTTCTATCAAACAGCATCTGCCAAAGCTTTGAAACGGATCTACAAACCAGACAAACACACACACACACACACACAAACATATAAGCTTGTTGACATTCCTACCCAGACTGCATTAACATCCAATGTTTTTCCCCTCATCTGCTGAAAAACCAAATGCCTAAGGTGTTTGAATGCTGTTTTTGTGACTCCCTCACTGACTCACCGACTCTCACTGTGAATCTCCCTGTCACTCTCTGACTCTTTCTGAATTATTTTCTCTCTCTGACAGCATCAGTTCACTCCAGTTTCAGTGTAAACAGTTTTAATGGGTAACATTGTCAAAGTGAGTATAAATTAATCAATAATATATCATATGTAATCGGATAATGTATACTTAATACATAACAGAAGTATAAGCAAAAACAAGAAACCAGGCAAACCTAGTTCAGCCGGCCCGCAAACAAAAGTATCGCCCATGTGGAAGGCTGTGTTGTTAACCACTTAACCACAAAGCGGTACCTGTATTTGACAGGTGTCAGTATAGCCTCTTTTGTTGACCCTGAACAAATCCTCTTTTGATACTAGCTGTTTTAACAGCTAACTGGCCATTCGTAGATAATATTGATACAGTTAAAATGAATAATGTTTCTAAATAAGTTTACCTCCACCACAAATAGTGTCTATGGCGTTTTCCACTTGCCGTTTGAACAGCCAGTAATAGGCTTTAGCAGTATCTACAAATTTACTAGAATAGTCAAGAATTGAGCAATTGCTAGCGAGTCTGCCAAAGCTATTTCATTTCATGGCATTAGAACATATATTTTTCTTTCATAGCATAACAAGGTACTTTTTTCTTTCATTTCTTTAATTCCTGTGAATACCAGGAAATGAAAGCTGAAATTCTGAACTCTTGTCTCATACTCATCTTTTGATCCTAAACCCAAATGTCTTCAGTGAACAACAAAAACAAAGGAATTTGTCTTACCGTTCCAATACTTTTGGAGGGGACTGTAGGTACCTGACTCAATTTCATCAATTGTTGGCAGTTAAGTGGACTCTAGACCTCACAACCATAGATGTCAGTGGGCTCCCAGACACACTCTGACACTTTCTGACTCTCTCTCTCTCTACAAACCTCAGTTGATCGTGTTCTCCCTATTCTTTTTTCTCAGCTGAAGTGTGAGTAGAATATCACTGAATGTGACAACTATATCCATGATCCTATGAGGGTTAGTGCTGTCCTCCAATCGCTGTCCTATGTCATGGTAAGTGTTGATGATGTCATCCTGCTGTGTTTCAACACTAATTGTAAAGATGTCTAGCGTGATGAAAGTCCTATCCCAACAAGACTACAACATCAGTTTATTAGTCAGCTCTCTAAATCCATTTAATTGAGAATGTCACGCTGGCCTCCCCAGATCCCCATAAGATCCTAGAAAGACTTCAGACACACACACACACACACACACGTATATATAAAGATACGCAGACACTCAAAGCCAGACTCTCATACACACCCCAAGAACATATTGAACAGACAGAAACTCAGACACACTCAGACAGGCTTTATCACAAGGTTTTCCTTCCACTCAAGTCACCAGGGGATTCTGGCAGAAAGGGAGGAAGAGAAAGGAAAGAGAGAAAAGGAGGAGAAAGAGCGACAAAGACACAAATGGAAAGAGGAGATATTGAGGGGATGGAGAGTGAGATAGAGAGGAAGAAGAGTGTGATGGTGTGTTATTATCAGGGTCCCTGCTCAGTAATGGAGTTGCTGTGTGACTGAATGAGCTGATCATTTCAATCCCCCACAGAGTACTGAAGGCCCTGTGAGCACTCAGTCCAGACAGACGATTAGCTTAGCTCTGACACACACATTTGACTATCCTTGTAAGGACCCCAAGCATTATTCCCATTTAAAATCATATAAGGATTTTGAATGGTAATAATGATACAATCCTAGCTATAGCATATACAGTGAGGGAAAAACTATTTGATCCCCTGCTGACTTAGTACATTTTCCCACGGACAAAGAAATTATAACTCTATAATTTTAATGGTAGGTTTATTTGAACAGTGAGACAGAATAACAACAACAAAATCCAAATTGATTTGTTGGGCCTAATAAACAAATTAAAATACATCAAAAAATGTTTGGTGTATTCTTTTTTTTTGTTGATTTTTTCATATGATAAAACCTTAAATAAAAACACATTCTTGTATTTTTCAAATTAATTTACCATTCAAAACAAATTCTATTTTTCATTACTTTTATATTTCTAAATGGTTTGATGACAACCCACTAGATGAACTGATGCTGCGGAGGAGAATGTCCACGCTAATAGGGACGCATGATAATGACGCCAAATGCCGTTTGGCTCTGGCGGTTATAGGGGAAAAAAGGCCTGGAGTTTCTAGTGTTAATAGTGTGCCTCTAATCTCAGCTCGTTACCTGTATTAAAAGACACCTGGGAGCCAGAAATCGTTCTGATTGAGAGGGGATCAAATACTTATTTCCCTCATTAAAATGCAAATACATTTTTAACATGCGTTTTTCTGAATATTTTTGTTGTTATTCTGTCTATCGCTGTTCAAATAAACCGACCATTAAAATTATAGAAGGATCATTTCTTTGTCAGTGCGCAAACGTACAAAATCAATAGGGGATCAAATTTTTTTTTTCCCTCACTGTAAGTCCAAACCAGGGCTGCCTAACCCCGTTCCTGGAGATCTACTGTACCTGTACGTTTTCTCTCCAACTCTAATTTAGCACACCTGGTTCTAATAATTAGCTGGATGAAAAGCTTAAATGGATTAGTCACAAATGGGGTTGAAGAGAAAACCTACAGGACAATGGATCTTCAGGAACAACCTCAGGCAGCCCTGCCTTAAACCTTACCGGTAATGACTAAGCCCACAACCCAACTGTTGCACTAAGCCAAAAGTTATTTTTGCTAAACCTAACCTCTAAGTTAGAAAATGTTATTTTGGTTTTGAGACGTGCCAAAAAACATTGGAAGGACAAATTTTTCAGGTTTTACTGGGGCGGGCTTCAGGAGGCCCCACAAGCGTACACGCAAGCATGCACGCACATTCACGCAAGCATGCACGCACATACACGCACGCATGCAGACACACGCACACACACACACACACACACACACACACACACACACACACACACACACACACACACACACAGACTTATCTTGTTCAGTCAACACCACACCCAGCAGGACCTCTGTTTCTCTTCAACACAGTGAGACATCTTAACAAAAAGATACTTCCAGATGGTCTGATAACCAGTCTGATTACCACCCGATATGTGTGCCTCACTTCTGTGACTAAGTGACATTAAACACAAAAAGTCCCTCTGTTCTTTCTTTCTTTCTATATCCACCCATTCCTTCTCCTCCACAGCTCCAGTCCTACACTTGCCCAATGTTGGACCCACATCTTCTGAAAATGAGTCAGGAAATAAACCAAGGATTTGCATAATTCAACAGCAGTATGGAAAGAAAATCTATAGTCATTTTGTGATTTGGCAGTGCCAGGCAGGGAGTATTGATTGTGTGGGGGTTCTGGTGGATTTATGGTGATGCTGTGGAGTAGAGGGAGCCCAACTAAGATCTGCTGATGGAGACAAGACCTTGAACTCCCACAGCTGTATACAATAACACAGGAAATAATGCTACTGCCAACTAGCTACACACTATTCCCCTCCATTTCCCTTCCCTCCTCTATGTCAGCACTACTCACTCCATTTCCCTACCCTCCTCTATGTCAGCACTACTCACTCCATTTCCCTACCCTCCTCTATGTCAGCACTACTCATCTCCTCTCTATAGCCCTCCACTCTCTGTGAGTGACAGAAAAAAACTGTAAGGAAAATGGTTATGAATGAACAGATATGGAGGTTAAGGTCTCCGAGTGGACCAGTGGTACAACGCACTCTTTCAAAGTGCAAAGCTTACTCCCTCAATCGAGGGTTGACACTTGACTGTACCAGAAATGTTGACAACACCCGGCCAATGAAAAACGCTTAATGTTGCCCGTGGAGTGGGAATGAAGCCAGGATTTGGGGTAGTGTAGGGGGAAGTGTAGTTGTGTCTCGAAGTGTTGTAAGTGGCTTGTTGTAGTGTGGTGTATTGTGGTGTATTGTGGTAAGGGGTGTGTTGTAGTGTGATGAAGTGTGTTATAATGTGGTAAGGGGTGTGTTGTAGTGTGTTGTAGTGTGGTAAGCGGTGTGTTGTAGTGTGGTAAGGGGTGTATTGTAGTGCGTTGTAGTGTGGTAAGGGGTGTGTTGTAGTGTGATGAAGTGTGTTATAATGTGGTAAGGGGTGTGTTGTAGTGTG
>JACXGJ010015697.1:0-13177 GCA_016801105.1 Esox niger | reverse complement strand
GTGTGTTTCCTCCCTGAGGTTGACGGCTGTCACCTTTGGGTAGCCTCCCCTGTTTGCAGGAGCAAATAATGCAAAAGCCTTATTTTGATGAATATTCATGAGACGCCGCAGCGCTGGCAAGCAGCAGATCCACGCTAACGACAAGAGCAAGGAGAGAGTGAGAATCTGAGAAGAGAAAGAAGAGACGAAACCAGAAAGAGAGAGTCTGCAGAAGGGATACAACAAATGAGAAGGGAACGGGAAGAGAGGGGGAGGAGAGAAGAGGGGAGGTGAGAAGAGGAGAGCCTAAGGGAGGAGAGGACAGTGGGAGGACAGAAGAGGAGAACATTAGATAGGGAGTAGAAGTGGACTCTAAGTCTGCCCTTTCAGAAGCTCCACTGACTCCATCATCCTGGCTGCTAATAATAATCAGGACTGGCAGCCCAACTCCTCGCCTGCCGGCTGGCAGAGCTGGCACACCCACAGCCGGGCCGAGTTGACCTGACCGCAGCCTCCACCGTCATGACCACTGAGGCACGCCGTCTGAGACAGGGACTCCGGCCAGGAACGTGTGACAGTTTTCACCTACTTGGATCGCTCCACAGTGAGGACCGAAGGAGAGGTGACACCCAGTGACACTAGAAGGTCCTCATCAGGGCCATGTGTTACTGCTGTGGATACAACTGTTCGGACAAACTGTTTGAAGGCCGTCTGAGACAGACTGTTTAAAGGCCGTCTGAGACAGACTGTTTAAAGGCCGTCTGAGACAGACTGTTTAAAGGCCGTCTGAGACAGACTGTTTAAAGGCCGTTATGGACAGACTGTTTATAGGCCGTTATGGACAGACTGTTTATAGGCCGTTATGGACAGACTGTTTATAGGCCGTTATGGACAGACTGTTTATAGGCCGTTAAGGACAGACTGTTTCAAGGCCGTTAAGGACAGACTGTTTAAAGGCCGTTAAGGACAGACTGTTTAAAGGCCGTTAAGGACAGACTGTTTAAAGGCCGTTAAGGACAGACTGTTTGAAGGCCGTTAAGGACAGACTTTTTAAAGGCCGTTAAGGACAGACTGTTTAAAGGCCGTTAAGGACAGACTGTTTGAAGGCTGTGTGGACAGACTTTTTAAAGGCTGTGTGTACAGACTGTTTAAAGGTGCAGGGCAAGAACAGGAGCACTGAGGGGACTGTAACCAAGCATCAAACGCTTTGAATCATCAGAGGTCATGGGGTCATCAGTTTCTCCCGGTTAGGTCATTTAAAAACTGGATGTCCACAACAGCATGAATCAGGCATCAATATCTCTATTGGACTGTCTTGTTGAATCATTTTAGACTAGACCAGAGGAAGCTACTTTAATACTCAAAACTCAAAGTTGGGGTTAAATGAGGCCAAAGGTTAAGGGATAATTAATGTTGAGGGTTGAGTGTGACTAGATCTGAGTAACAAATGGCAAACTATTCTCCTCAAAATGTGTGCACTATATCATAAACAGGTTTGCATTTGGAAGACACCCTAGGCTAACTGGGTTAACGTAAGAGCGGGAGGACTTCTGAGGCACACACTAACACAGAAAATTACCCAATTCATAGTAACAATAAGTCTTTCCATCTATGTCCTTTCTTCCCAGCTGCATACCAAAAATAAATCAGACATTTTAAAATTGAAGTTGTGGCAGAATGGAGCCATGCTAGGCAACCTAACTCAGAGCCAACTCTTAGAACGAGCAGGCAGGGGGCGAGGAGAAAAAGGAAAATAGATGATTTTGTTGCACCCTGCTGCATAAAAAACAAATGCAATCCCATTTCACTAAATTGGTCATGGTTGTGAAATGATAAAGGCACAATTTGCAGTCCTTGGAGAGTTCTACACAATTTGCTGAGAACTCATAACAAAAGGGGAACGGGGTCTCATTTAGAGGATCTGGCAGAAGACAGTGATTCTGAATAAGTATTATAATGACATAAACATCGTTTGACAGTTAAAGGGCAATTTCACAATGGATTATCAACATCCCTAGGTTTAGATAATCTTGTAGAGACCATGGTTAAATACGAAGGAATTTTTAAAATGTTGTGTCAATGCTAATCATTGTTAGTGAAATGACTGGAAGTCTACAGGAAAAGTTAGAATAATCAGCTTTATTTGCCAGGTATGTGTACATATACGAGGAGTTTGACTGCTGGTTAGCAATACGCAAAAGCTAGAAAACATTTACCATTAAACTGCCAAAATAGAGATAATGATATTCATAGGTTAACGTGAGAAGAAGATCAAGTTCTGGAGATGTAGATAGAAGTAGGGCCAAAATCTCTAACTATCCCTTTAATAAAAGATGACATTGGCTTCAGATAATTTTTTTCTCCTTTAGAGCGGTTGTTCGTTCTGGATGAATCGCTACTCTGAATGGGCATTCTACTTGTACTTAAAATGTCTTCACCTAACTGGGGCAGGGTTTATACATAATCTAAGTTGTCAAACACTAACAAACATAGCGTTATATAAACCAGTTAATTCCCTGCTTTTATTTTGTATGTGTGACCTGTGTGGTTTTACGTTACTCCCCATCAAACACACTGAAGCTACAAATAACACAACAAATAACACTGGTCTACTGCTTAGACTGTTATTGCTATTGGTCACATTGTTGGCTGATTTAAAGAACACGAATTCTGAACGTCCTCCTTGTCTCCTTAGGCCATTAAGGCTGTTTATTTTCATCAAATAGTAGCCAGTGTTTCTTCAGAAATATGATGCTGAAATAAGTTGGGTACATAATCGGGTATCCAATCAGAGTAGCATTTGTGAAACCTGAAGGGAGGAATTCGAACAGCAGATGAAAAAGGTCAAACTGCACCTAGCCTGCTCAGTACAGAGAGTGCAGTGAAAAAAACACAAGCACACAAAATCATCCACAAATGTGTGTAGAAGCTACGAGATCGCTAGAAGAAAATTATTATATTATTATTTTCTATGGTCAGAAAAAGACGGACCCACAACCCGTCCTTATAATGTCCTTCGCCTGGGAAGGCCCGGCCAATGTTAACTAAAGATATGTCCTGATCTCACTGCCCTTCGGCGACTCTCTGGTGTGGCTCGGGCGCCTGCATCGCTAACAGACCTCTAACTGAGGACGTCGGTTGAGTAGGCAGGCCTTCATGCACGCTAACCCTCGTAGCCCTTCCTGGTTGGAAGAAAAAAGAGCCGAATGTCAGGGATCTTTATGAGGAATGTCTGTCTTGCTTTTCAACTATCCCGGATATGCAGGGAGTCGTTGCCATAGATACAATAGGAGATGACTACATTTGGGATGTGAAGAAACATCCGGCTCTCACCTCGAGTTAGAGAAGAGAAAAACGTGTGCTTCACAATGGACTCACAGAGCCATTTCAAAAGGTTGGAAAAAGGGAAAATGATTTGGATGAAAAAAAGAAAGAAAAAGGTTAACTTGAAAATGGAGGAGTCGGGCTAGGACACGGGGAACAAGATGGGGAAAACAAGAGCACGGGACAGAGATACTCACACCACTGCTCACAAAGGCTTCTAATGTAATGGTTATCGTGGGGGCAAAACAGGCACTAAGTACGTCTTTCAAGGCCTCTCTGGAGAGGAGACGCATTTTGATGGCAAGACAATTACAGTTCCCGTTCATTGGCAGATAATTGGCCGTGCACGATTGCAGTGACTCTTGTGGAAATACAAAGGCCCTTTATACTTGATACGTGGTTCCCTGTTGTTGAAGTTGTGGCTGTTGTTGTTCCAGTCTTGTGTCCATAGGTAATATTAAGGTGGAGATGTGTAGGTGTGAAATGGAGTGCAGTGTGTGTCCCAAACGGTACCCCATTCCCCACCCCAGTGCCAGAACCCCATCGGTTCCTTAAATAGGGAATAGGGAGCAGTTCGGGAACAAACTGATTGAACATAATGGTGATTCGTTTTCTCCATGCACATGAACTCGAAGAGTTGAGACTCCCCAGGAGGAGGACGCGGGTCAGGAAGGATTTCAGATCACTCGGCCTGTCATCCTTATGGACTGTGTTTTCCTTTTTATAAATCTACTTTTCAAACGATCGATATCACACGTAATTAGACACTTAACAAATGTTTGGCTGCACTGTTTCCTCCAAGTGACTGGGCCCCAGGCTGCTCTCGCTGTTATCTACTAGCTGTTTCACTGACCGGTTGAGCTCCTCCTCTTGGCTAAAGTGCTTCTTCTTTTTGTGTACAACACCAGCTTCCTTTGTCTAATCCAAGGGAAAAACATGTAGCTACTAATCATCACTTAAAGACAAACTGAGGGGGAGGCCTGTTTTAGGAAGATAGACGTTCCCCAAAAGGATTAAGCTGCGTTGTTTATATCTCTCTCATTCCATCTCTGTCTCTCTCCTTTCCTTTTTCTTCTGTGTATTTTGCTATTTCTGTGTTCCTCCTTTCCTGTCCTTAATCTCTCTATCATCTCTCTCTGACTAAGCTCTCTTCTACCTCTGTGCTGCAAGTCACTTTCTGCCCCTCCTGTCATCTTTCCTGATTCACGCCAAATACAATCCTTTCTTCCACTCCTTAACACATGAGAAAAGTGAAGAAGGAAATTGGACTTTTCATTTTATAATTGTTGATGTTTAAAACCCCAAATGGCTGTCTATTAGATTTCGCTGGTAGCCATGGTGAGAGAGCCTGTGCAGAGGGCTTTATTTTGTAATACATTTAGTACATTTTTATTTTATAAACTTTGGCACCAACTTGGTATCAAGTTAACTAGGTAGTCTAGACCCACAGAGTTGCTGTTGCCACAAGCTGGTTTAGCATGTCAATTTAACTAGCTGGTTCATTACATCCACTTTGTTAAAGTAGTAGCTAAACAGCAGCAGTCGTTGTTTTTAATCAATAACAGGCACTTTTTTCTTGTTATCGAGGAATACATCTGTAGGTATAGTATAATTTGTTTGTTATTGCTATGAGAAAATAGTAACTTTTTTAGGACATTCGCGAACACAAAATGGTTGATCTCTAGAGTCTCTCCTGTAACATTTCATGTAAATAAGTCCATTTGAATGATGCATCACCAGCCCACACAGCTCCAGAAGGCAGGTGCACCAGGTCTGCTGTTCCTCCCGCCTGACCTTTTGGGACGTGGACCGTCGGTCTGAGAGGATGCAGCCTTGTAGGCGGAATGTGCGGCTTACAGCTAACGTGGTGGTCATCCAGTCGCTGGAGAATCAGCTGGGAGTGTCGCTAACTCCGCGACTACTGCCTGTCTGAACCACCTCAACAACCTGTCGACTGTGGGGGACCACACTGCCACTGCCGGAACGACATGTTGGCTTTTGTCTTGGGAAAAAGCATTTGCAATTAACTTAGCGGTGATAAGATCTGCAAGAAAGGTTCATATTACCATGTGTTATTATGAACACACAGACAGTCGAATATTACGAATATTTTGAACGCAAGGCATTTATTTCAACCAACTTTATTATTTTGAGAGGTAAAATAGGTTATCCAACATGGTCTCAAGGAAATATTTAACATATTCTATGTAAATCGGTGACACTCGATTTTGTATCATATGTTATGAACAAATTAAATGTAAGGTTAGGTTAAGGTTATGTATCACAGTACTGTACATGGACTCTTAAGATGTTCACCCGGCACAGCCAGAAGAGGACTGGTCAACCCTCTGAGCCTGGTTCCTCTCTAGGTTTCTTCCTAGGTTTTGGCCTCCTTAGGGAGCTTATCCTAGCCACTGAAGTTCAACACTATTGTTGTTTGCTCCCTGGGGTCTAAGGCTGGGTGTTTTGTAAAATCAATTTGTGACAACTGCTGATGTAAAAAGGGCTTTAGAAAATACATTTGATTGATTGATTGATTGATACTGGAGTTAAGGTGAAAGTTTGAGTACAGAAAAAAGATCTCTGTTTGTATTTGAACTTGCAAATTTGAACTTGCCATTGGAGTGAATGTCTGGGATGTCTCCACATGTACACCATCGCCGACCACTACGCCAAACATTCCCTCCATTTAACTCAGCTAATCCACTACAATGCACTGAGGAAAAGGAAGAGGAACCGTCCCCTCCCCTTATGCGAGAATAGCATTTGTTGCTAGGTAGCCTAACTAGCAACACTAGCTTCTTAGCGGTCAACAATTTAAATTAGAGATGAACTACAACCGAATGTCCTTCCTTGCCGATGCCATCTCTTCTTCAAGAACACACACGCAGCCAGGGCCCCATGAGGTAACAGTTAAACACACTCGGGAGCGAGTTGTGAGGGCACTGGAGGAGAGGAGCAGAGATATTGATGATAGCGTCTGAGGAGAGGGGACGGCGTACAAGGCAGTGTGTAGCCGGATTACATGGATTTAAAGAGGATCAGATAGGAGATGTAGACCTTTTACAGCAGTACAGAGGCCTGGGTACTGAACACACATCCCCTGATACCTCTCCACATGTCAACAACAAAATGTGCACACACGCAGAAACAAACGCACATACACGGTAGCTATGTGAAAAGGACAAAAATAGCTAAGATATTATGTCTTATGTTATCTTTCCCAAAGGGCCCACTACTCCCTATGTCATGTGCTACTTTAGATCAAAGCTCTATGACGTGCACTACCTCAGATTAGAGCTCTATGATGTGCACTACCTCAGATTAGAGCTCTATGATGTGCACTACCTCAGATTAGAGCTCTATAACGTGCACTACCTCAGATTAGAGCTCTATGACGTGCACTACCACAGATTAGAGTTCTATTACGTGCACTACCTCAGATTAGAGCTCTATTACATGCACTACCTCAGATTAGAGCTCTATAACGTGCACTACTTCAGATTAGAGCTCTATTACATGCACTACCTAAAATTAGAGCTCTATAACGTGCACTACCTCAGATTAGAGCTCTATGACGTGCACTACTTCAGATTAGAGCTCAATGAATTGCACTATGTTAAACTAGAGCCCTGTGAAGTGACCCCAAATACGATTAGACAACCCCTTTTGCGGGCCTTGGTCAAAAGTAGTCCACTAAGTAGGCAATAGAGAGCAAATTTGGATACTAATTGGTCTACTGCACATAGCTTAATACTCAGGAAGCCAGGGAACAACCTGAAGGTGTACCGCTCCGTTTGTTCTGGTTACTCTGTATTTTAAATGTGTTGTTATTAACACATTACCTGATGCCCAGTCTACTATGCAGAATATAGTATATCACTGACTGTGGCTCCAGTGTGGTTTGTTCTATATGAGCACCATAAGTGGGCCTTCACTGTAAACAGTAAGTGTTGAAAGGTCAATTGTAAGTGACTCCAACAGAGTAAGTGAACTGTGAACTGAGTTTACTGATTAAGTGAACTGTGAACTGGGTTAACTGAGTAAGTGAACTGTTCGTTTTGTGTAACTCTTCCGAGAGGTTGTGCATTTTGAGGTATAAGGAGACTGGCATGCACACATAGATCCTGCACTCGCACGCACACACACAAAAAACACCCTCTGACACATTTCCAGGGGTGTTAAGGCATCCCTCTTTGTCTAAGTGCTCTGACTTGGAACAAAGTCTCCAGATGAGTCTCATTACACACACACACACACACACACACACACACACACGTGTTTCTCCATCTTCTCACTGGTTTACCATGATCACATGTTCATTCCTTTAGCAGTGATGAAACACACTCAGGGCTTATCAGGCCTCAGCTGATCCTCCCCAAACAGAGATTAACCACAGCCCTGTAAGACGTAAAGGCGAGGAAGAAGAGGGGAGAGGGCGAGCAGAGCAAAGGAAAAAGTGGGGTGAGAAAGAGGAGAGGAATGGTTAGTCACCGAGGACCAGATGGAAGGGACGTGGTTGGTGGTATAGGACATGGCGCACGGCGTTTTAAGTCTGGGAGGACAAGAGTCTGGAACTGTGTCTGAGGCGATAAGGAGGGCGATTATCTCACTACACACACACACACGTATAGAAACACACAAATATATGCCAACCCACACACACACACAAAAACCACTACAGCACTGTCCTCTACAGCTTAGAAGAAGTCAGTGATGCTAAACTTTTGAAACAAACTTTGCTTTTCTGTAGCAGAAATTACCACCCAATAAGAGGCCAGATGCCAAGGAGTTGAATGTATTCATTTTACATAGAATTGCATGGAAGCAGGCGTCCACCAGTGTAGACTGTTACCATGACGAGAGGGTCACAGATGAGGACACAAGGTCACAGATCCGGGCGAGAGGGGGTCACAGATCCGGAAGAAAGGGGTCACAGATCCGGACGAGAGGGGGTCACAGATCAGTGTTTCGGGGGGTGTTGGGTTGTTGTGAGTGTTGGGGTTGTTCGGGGTGTCAGGGTTGTTGGGGTTGTAGCGGATGTCGGGCTTGTTGGGATTGTTGGGCGTGTCGGGGTGGTTGAGGGTGTTGGGTTGTTGGGGATGTTGGGTTTGTTGAGATTGCTGGGCATGTCGAATTTGTTGGGGGTGTTGGGTTGTTGGGGATGTTGGGTTTGTTGAGATTGCTGGGCATGTCGAATTTGTTGGGGGTGTTGGGTTGTTGGGGATGTTGGGTTTGTTGAGATGGCTGGGCATGTCGAATTTGTTGGGGGTGTTGGGTTGTTGGGGATGTTGGGTTTGTTGAGATTGCTGGGCATGTCGAATTTGTTGGGGGTGTTGGGTTGTTGGGGATGTTGGGGGTCTTGGTGTTGTTGGGACTGACATCTACTTCTTATTCCAGACTGCAGTGAAGGCAACATGGACCAGTCCTTAGAGAAGACATCTAGATACCAGTCCACACGGACTCTCCTAAACAAGGAACCAGATCAGATCAGAGTTCATCTGTCAAATTACACAGGGCCCAACGCCTACACAGTATAATGACATGTTTAGGTAAAAGATCGCCTCTCCTGACATGAGTTAATAGAAGAGTGATGCTAATGGATGGCCCTGAGACAGGCAGTGTAAATGAATGCTTAGGAGGAGGTCAATGAGGGCAACAGAGAGGCGGAGAGGGGGTGAATGGGGAGGGCATGGGGGCTGTGGGTGGGGGGCTGTCTGGGAGGATGGATGATTGGCTCAGGGAGAGAGAGCACAGAGTCATTGCCCCCGTTGCTGTAGCAGACTTTACACAGTCACAGCGGGGGTCAGAGCAAGGGGTTCTGGGAGATCGACAGTGACACAGTGTCTGTATAAGGAACCCTGGAGCAAATAGCCTCTGGCCTGGGTGAAGTGTGTGTGTGTGTGTGTGTGTGTGTGTGTGTCACCCAGGAGCCAACTCCATTATTCCCACTAGTTGACAGAAGAGGGGAGACAGCAATAGAATTAGTGTGTATGAGAGAGAGAAAGTGAGGGACGAGGAAAGGCAGAAGAACGCACATGAGATGGAGAAAGAAAGTGAGGGTGAAGAGAAGGAGGAACAGAGAGGGAGATAAAGAGAAACAAGGAGAAAGACAGTGTGAGACACAAAGCAAGAGGGGGATGACGAAGGAGAGAAAAGGCAGCAGGCCAAGGTGAAAAGCGTGGCTCCTTAAATCATTCGGATACCACCTGGGTGTCCTCTGAAAACGCACAACAACTGAAACATAATGTGTGCTAGCTCACCCATGTACGCGGTAAACAACCCGCTCTCCAAACGGTGAAGTTCCGGCGCTAGAAATAACCTTCATGAATAAACTTCAGGAAGTCACAGCATGTACTTTGTGACGGATGTGTGGCAAAATAACGTTTCTGGTGTCAAAGTGGATTTCTCATCGGAACGTTCAAAATGAGGAAATAATTTGTATGTAAAAGAAATGTATGTGGTTGCATGTTGTATGTGGGCAGAACAGTGCTTCTGTACAGAAGTCATTATTATTGGGTGGGGGGGGGGGATCGGGGGGGGCAACAATGTTGTATCTGATTGGTTGAGGCTCAATGTTGAATCTGAATCTCCATAGCATCTTACGTAAGATGCTAACACCGATGCAGATCTCCATTGCAACTCTACTGTATCCGGCCGTCAACAAGAACCACTAAGACAGTTGAATTTTTATGTGGAATTAGCATGAAACGTTTAACACCGTGTCCCTGGCAACGGTTTAAGTCCCGCCCAGGGCCTGCAAGAGGTAAACAAAACTCTGATTGTGATGCATTCATCGTACTGCTACGCTACATGGCTTAACAGTAAATATGCATTTTTGTTAGATAATGAATTCCACCTGGGGGGTTAAATTGAGCGTGTTGCTAGCAGGGGCTGAACTCCAGCACAATACACCCGAAATGATCACCCAGGGGGAGCCGAGGTCCCATACTTCTACTGCCCAGCAATATAACAATTCAGATACAACTGAAAAGTAGAAAGCAGGCCTACCCCACTTCCCAAATCCCAACTGAACCCCCGATTCCACCTAAAACCAAAGTGGCCAGCTGACTGCTGAAAATGCCTGCAAGTAAGTCAACGGAAAGCTGTCAACTCCTTATTTCAAGCTAGACAGCAGAGTCGATGAAACTACATTACGTGGACGCGAGATTCCTGTGCAATATGCGTATATTTAAAGAATATTTCCTTATTTTTTGGAGAGAGATGAATAGTCAGTTAGCCTGAGGCAAGTCAGAGTGTGTAATAGCCGGCAATAACATGAACATGTGTTTTATGACGGGGACGTGAAGTCTGTGATAAAGATGTGCTCATAGTACAACTACAGTTGGCTTTAGATGGCTAGCAGGTTTACTACTTTCAATAGGCAATGAGCAACGCACCTTCCACCGGAAGAAAACTGTTTTCTTGAGAGCATATAATAATTCTAAGACTGAAGAGAGAAAGAGGGCAGCAAGATAATTTCCAGACGCCAGCAGAACCACGCTGCCCACTGCCCAGCACGGCACTTAATAAACACCTCGTTGGCATAACGAGTTCTTCCATCTCACCTGATCAGGCCGAAGCATGAAAGCAAAGCCTGCTTTCATGCAACCATAAATGCAGAAATTGCACTTAACTGGAGGTAAACACGTAATCGCATTAAGAACCGCTTCAACAAATTGCTACTCAAATTTCGCAAGAATTCTAGATGTCAGTTTGATCTTAAGCAACTGTTGCCCAGAGAAATCTTAAAACGGTAAACAGAATGAGATGCTTGCAGTACATATTACCCTACCTTCTCTAAGGCGGTACATTTGAGTCAACCTGTCTGTGCATTGTTTAAAATACAATAGACAAAGTAGCTATGGTACTGCAGGTCACAGCTGTAGGCTGGAGAACCCTGATGGAGCATGGGAGGATTTCTCTGTGCTGCTAATGTTTCTGAACATGCATGCTTCCGTGTATTTACTTAGTGGACCGGTTACCACCAACCCCACATACAGCATAAAAGGGATCACAGTCACCCCATGGAAAGGTGTGTGTGTGTGTGTGTGTGTGTGTGTGTGTGTGATGACCCACCTCAGAGTGAACTGTTCCACGTTGGAACCGCTACTCATGCGAATGCGGAACCCCACTGTCTGGCCTAGTCGGAGCGGGCTGGGAGGCACCAGGATCTCCACGTTGTCGTCCAGCCGCAGTCGCTCCGCCCGGGACCCCGCCGGCCCGACCACCAGGCCCACAGACCCGGCGCTCTGCATCCCTCCGACCGCGGCGCCGCTCGGCCCCCTCCTCTGCTCCTTGCCGGCCGGGCACTCCACCCTCCGGCCCTCCAGGGTCTGGACGGAGTAGTAGAGCTCCAGGCCCGCCAGGGCGTTGTCCGGGATCCTCCTCCGCCCCGGCGACGGGGTGAACCAGGTAGCGGGCAGCTCCAGACGGGCCACGCAGATCCAAACGCCGCCGGCCGCCTCGTTCAACCGGCAGCCCGCCAGCAGGGAGGCTTCGCCGGGCTCGCGGGCCGCTACCAGCCGTACACAGGGCAGCCTCTCTGGACGGGGGGTGGCCTCGTCCCAGCGGCGACCCGCCAGGTAGAAGAGTACCTGGACCAGGGGCCGCGCCGAACCCACCCAGCGGCTCACTACCTGCGCCTCCACCTTCCAGTTCAGGGTGATGTGGGCGGGGGAGGGGCCGAGAAGGTGGGCGGAGCCCTGGAGCAGCTCCAGTGGCACCGGGGCCTCGGCCGTCATGTTGCCATAGCTACAGTTGACAGAGGGAAGGGGGACCACCCCGGCTTCTGGTTGGTGGAGGAAAAAGGGCTCGGTGCGGGTCTGCAGGCTACCGTTTCGCATCACTTCCTGTCCCGCCTCCCGAAGGAAGAAGGAGGATTCAGCCCCCTGCAGCTGGCAGGAGACGGGCAGGTAGGTGGGCAGGGAGGATGAGAACCTGGGCTGGGTTTCCCCTCCACCACGGCACTCCAACACTGGAAGACAGAAAGACAGCAAGGGAGCGAGAGAATTGGAGAAAGTGAGACAGAGAGAGAGTGGGAGAAAAAACAGAGCCTGAGGTGAGCAACACTATTGACCCAACCAAATCACGAGAAAAAAGGAAAATAACTGAAATGAACCCATGACCACTGTGAGTGACACGACAATAAGAAAACCCCCTGAAAACTGTGACTGACCCAGACAATAAGGAGAACCCCTGACCGCTGTGACTGACCCGACAATAAGGAGAACCCCTAAAAACTGTGAATGACCCGACAATAAGAAGAACCCCTAAAAACTGTGACTGACCCGACAATAAGAAGAACACTGACCAATGAAACTGACCCGACATGACAGACCAAGTGAGAAAGGCGTGCCTACAGAGAGGCAACTATAGGCAGACCTGGCTGTCGAGAGAAGGCAATGGCCCCACAACCCAGGAAATTACATCAGGCAGACCCACCCAGAATTTGAAATAAAAGAAACATTGATGAATGGAGTATACACTGTGCATATAAACAGTCTGGTATGATTGGGTGTAGTGTGTGAGTGTAGTGTGTGACTGTAGCGTGTGGGTGTAATTTGTGGGTGTAGTGTGTGGGTGTAGTGTACGGGTGTAGTGTACGAGTATTGTGTAGTGTACGGGTATTGTGTAGTGTGCGGGCGTAGTGCATGGGTGTGGGTGTAGTATACGGGTGTACTGTATGGGTGTGGTGGTAGTGTACAGGTGTAGTGTATGGGTGTAGTGTAGTGTGTGGGTGTAGTGTACAGGTGTAGTGTGTGGGTGTAGTGTAGTGTACAGGTGTAGTGTGTGGGTGTAGGGTGTGGGTGTAGTGTACAGGTGTAGTGTGTGGGTGTAGTGTAGTGTACAGGTGTAGTGTGTGGGTGTAGGG
>JACXGJ010015696.1:0-13177 GCA_016801105.1 Esox niger | reverse complement strand
GGGTGCAGAGCATGATTTTTGCATGGTATGCAGCTAAGTTCACTTGCTTCAGAAGTGTCATTGTTGCCTCTACACCTTTTTGGGAAGGTATAAAAACTAAGAATATACAATTATTCAACTTTTATCAACCTAGTGAATCAGAGAAGACACCAGGTCAACATTCATGGTATTACCACAGAACCAATTTTTTTTGGCATTGATTGGATGAAAGGTGTGTACTTTACAGCAAAGGATGGTAGCGGTCAAAGACTATCCATTCATGTCTCTAAGTCAACATACAACCAGACAATAGCCTGTGAGGTGAACATGTAGCAAATGTATATCTACCGCTGAAGGGAGTGGTCAATCTGAAAAGGAATGTGTATATACCTCTGCCCGGTTCAGAATGCAACCAACCGAGTGTACACTGGGCTGTAGACACTAAACCTTTGACCTTTTCTCCCAAAGTGATGTCTACAATTTGAGATAAAGGCTAGTCTGGAAGGTTCCTTCTGCGTTTAATCTGTTTTCTGTGTGGACTATGGATATTCTAGAAGGTACGCCAACTTCAGTTTTCACAGGAAAAATATTCATGGTGACTGTTTGGTGCCAAATATGCTTGTTAATCAGCAAGACAATTTGGCTGACTTTGACAAAGCAGATGAGAAAATCAAAGAATTGTGCAGTGAAACAGATCCAGACAGTCTTGAGACAGAGGTGATGCATGTTTATGAAACTACAAACATTACTGATTACCTTTTTTTAAAGAAAAAGAGTCTGTAAGATATTCAGGGAACTGGAGATTAGTGTGATGTGCTTGTAAAGTTGGAACATTCAGAGGCAGTTTGTCCTTACTGCCCTGGTCCAACACCTCCAGATCTGTCACCTCAAACTGGTGACCAAAGATGCTGTTGCGTATGGACTGTGGTACATATTGTACTAACCTTTTGATGGAGCAACTCTAAGTCAATATGCATGTTATTGTTAATGTGATTTAAAAACATTTCTGAAATAGTCAATTTTCTTTTAGGGATTCATGTACTCATTAAGTAGTGCCCTGTCTGTAAATTGAACATCACATTTCAAGATGACCAATTAGGCCTTCACAATTACAACAAAATAATACTCAGCATCAAGTTTTGTAAAGTGCTGATGTCTTCCCTGCTGGTCAGTGGCTCTCTGATAGTATTTCTACCGCATTAAGCACTATTACTCTTAATTTAAAAATGTTATTTTGTGGTGATCTATAAAATATTTTCTAGATTTTTTTTTTTAAATATATTTTTTTAAGAATCACACTGCTGTTGGGAGAAGTGTCTCAATACTAGAGGAAACACTTGGCATCCAACTGCCACATGATACTGTAAGGAAGGCTTTTTTCACCCCATTACCTAACAATTATGGATTTGGGGTATGAGTTTTTCCTGTTAGCAGTGTGGACACCAACCAGCAGTGCCGGTGGCAGATACCAACTGGAAACTGGCTTTTGACCATCTAGGTAAAAATCAGATTTATATCTGTGTTTAATATTTCTTTAAATGCATCTGCATTTAATAATATTATTGAGTTCTTGTTTTTAACCAAAGAAACTCATGACATTTGTGCCATTTGCAGTAAACCATATGTGGCCAGAAAAAGTTGATGTAAAACCTGAGGACCTGTGTCATGGCCAAGACTTGAGAAGGAGATCATAGCAACAGGAATTTGCAGTGGTAAAACTAGTGTTACTAATACATTCTTGGTTTCATTCAATATTACAACAGTATCTTTTCTCAGATGTATTTTTACACATGTATTATTGTATAGATCCTTCTGTGTAGTTCTGGGCTGATTCCTCACTGTTCCCATGATCATTGCAACTTCACTAGGTCAGATCTTGCATGGAACCCCAGACCGAAGTAGATTGACAGTTCTTTTGTGTTTCTTCTATTTGCGAATAATCGCACCAACTGTTGTGACCTTTTCACCAAGCTGTTTGGCAACGGTCTTGTAGCCCATTCCAGCCTTGTGTAGGTCTACAATCTTGTCCCTGGTGTAGGATCTGAGCATTAACAACTACAATATGAATGTATGGTTCATTAGAAGTGAATGTGCCTAGATATTGAGAATAACAGAAAGTTAAGATTCTCCCTGTTGGTTGCGCTCTGGTAACCATAGGAATGTTTACATTGACCATTTGGTGTGGGGGTTAGTGTCTTGGCTTTGCTAGGTAAACACACCCCTCAAGGTATTTAACAGCTTGTACCCCACATTACAGTTGAGAGAGTAGAGAGAGACAAAGAGCGTAGGGAAGAGTTTGAGCCTGTAACATCATGTGCTAATAGACAATCAATATGCTACAATAAACATTGAATACTCTCTCCCTTGACAACCGAGTACGCCAGTTATTATTACTACCACTATACGACATGGCTGATTTCTAACACTGGAATCCTTGGACAGCTCTTTGGTCTTAGCCAGGGTGAGTTTGGAATCTGATTGATGGATTGCTTCTGTGG
Organism: Esox niger; assembly: GCA_016801105.1. Classification (NCBI taxonomy): domain Eukaryota; kingdom Metazoa; phylum Chordata; class Actinopteri; order Esociformes; family Esocidae; genus Esox; species Esox niger. The sequence goes on along the minus strand of JACXGJ010015696.1, from coordinate 10,700 downwards.
CCAGGTGTTTTATACAGGTAACAAGCTGAGATTAGGAGCATTCCCTTTAAGAGTGTGCTCCTAATCCCAGTTTGGTACCTGTGTTAAAGACACCTGGGAGCCGGAAATCTTTCTGACTGAGAGGGGGTCAAATACTTAATTCACTCATTAAAATGCAAATCAATTTAAAACATGTTTGACATGAGTTTTTCTGGATTTTTTTTCTCACTGTTCAAATAAAACTACCATTACAATTGTTGACTGATCATTTCTTTGTCAGTGGGCAAATTTACAACATCCCACACTGCAGATGTCCTGAATTTGCATATGTCATGTTAATCATTTATACTTTATTCATGATGTATTACTCTTTACTCTTCCTAAGGATGTAAGGTCAGACTCAAAAGGTTCTCTTCCCCAGATGTGTAGCAGGCAAATATGTATCCAAATGTACATTCATGACTACTTTGTATGCACTATATTTCAGTATTAGAATTGCATACTTTCATCTCTGAAAGTGTATAATGGTTTTCTATCTTTGAATATACCAACCATTTAGCTTACTGAAAAGCAGTCATTTTCTAGTCAAAGTTGCTTTTGTAAATGCAACAGAAAAATGTCTGCTATGTTAATCTTTTGAAACACACCTGACATGTAATACATCCTCTAACAGGTCTGTCGGTGCTCTAAGAGCTACAAATAAAAGTGGGATTGTTTCGGTCTTTGGCAAAATATGGGACCTGACTGAATGGACACAAATACCCAGCACAGTGGAAGCAAACTGATGGGAACAACTATGGGGTGTTTGGTATGATGGTAACACACAGCATTTTCAGACATTTTATTAAGCACACAAATACATTCAATTGTTAAACACTATGGACTCAATACTTTGATTAAATGTTAATGATAAATGAAGATGGTATATTTCCTGTTTTAGATAAACACTTACTACCCAAAAAAGGGTTGTAGTTCATGGTTCAGATGCCTCAGACTTTTTCACAGTACTGTAAGATATTTATAGTTGTAAATACACATCCAGTACAAAGTAAGGCTACATGTTAGTATTCTTATTGATCATTGGTTGTGTACTGCAGATGGTACAAATTGAACTGCAGGGTTTGGGGCCCAACCAGCTACAGCACTTTTGCCTCTACCATTCCACAGAGATGGTGGCAGGTGGGAAAGTATATGTGTGTTCATTCTTTCATTTAGGAACATTTAGGCCTGTATTCACAGCATTTTTAAAAGGAAGAATGTTGATGCAATATATGGATAGCCATCATAGTCTGAAAGCATATGTGGCTATTGTCACTGATTCCACACATTTTTGTGTTTTCATTAAAACATTTGACATGTAGAAAAAAAGAGAAAGCAACCGTGTATAGCCAGCAACATCCATGTTTGCTTGTTCCAGAAAGGCTCAAGACCAAATGTGAGCTCGCCTCTCAGCTCTCCTCCCACTGATCGATTCCCGCCACCGGTACAAGCAACACTTTCCTTTGATCCCGAACGCAGCACATCCCGAACCAAATCACCGGAATTCTAAACACCTGTTACCTGGGCATTTAAGTCTGTCTGTTTCCTTGCTGCCTTGTGATGTATTACTTGTATCACAGTGACATACTGAGCCTGCGTTATACATTTGATTCTGATTGTTGTTAATTGTACCAACCCGTTTTTGCCTTTTCTGACTTCGTAACCAGCCTTTGTACGCCTGACCTCTCTCTGCCTGCCTACTGTTTTGCCCTTTTGGATTTTGGACTTGTACTTTTGCCTTTCTGATTTCTCGTGTACCGAACACTGCCTGCCTGCACTCTGATATCGCCCTTTTGGATTAAACAACGTTTTCTGGCACCTACATTCCTGGGTCTGAGTTGTGCTCATTACAGCAACAGTATGTTATTATTTATATCATAGATGAAAGATAATACAACGGCTAATACACAGAGCTCGGAGTCCAGTCCAAATTTTTCTTCAGTCAGCATCTCTATGTATGGCAGCCATTCCATTCCATTGTATATTCAATTCCAACAAAGGCACACCTCATTTTACTTAATGAGGTACTGATTAGGTGATTACCTGAACCAAACCTAATTTAATGAGGAAACTCATAAAAACCACTACTGCGGTCATCACTATTCTCTTGCTATAGGACCAGCTGGATGGCAAAAACAGTGCAAGTAGTAACTCAAAGGTAATTTGAATTAAATAACTATAAAGTTAAATTCTGGATTCACTGGCAAAGGGATACAGTGAGTGTCAGGTTGCTTCCATCCTGAAAATTTCAACAAGGTCAGGCAACAAACATTGGGGACAACAAAGCTACAGACTGGCAGATGGCGAAAACAATGGTCCACTGACTGAGATGACCGTCAACTAATTCGAATGTCACTCAACAACCGTAGGATGACATCAACTGACATACAAAAAGAATGTCAAATAGCAGCTGGAGTGAGGTGCACAGCGAGGACAGGGCTGAAGTTGTACAAAGCTCAATGAGATGTAAAGAGCCAGAGACCATAAGGATTGGACTGCAGAGGAATGGAGTAATGTCACCTTCCCTGAGCTTTGCCCCACACCTGGTCATGTCCTGATTAACCATCTAATGGTTAATCAGGACAGCAAGCCTGAGGCGAGCCTTCACGGCCTCCCAGGAGCCCACTGCCCGCCGGAACCAATCGTCCACCACAGGGGTACCGGTCTGGCTCGGGGTCCAGGGTGCCAGGACCAGCTGGTAGCCCAGGACGCACTGAAACGGGGACATCCCCGTGGAGGAATGGCAGGAACTCCGCCCACTCCCCAGGCCGGTCCTGGTAATAGGACCGAAGGAGCCTGCCCACGTCCTGATTTACACGTTCCACCTGCCCGTTGGACTGGGGGTGGTAGCCCGAGGTCAGACTGACTGAGACCCCCAGGTGCTGCATAAACGCCTTCCAAACTCTGGAGGTGAACTGGGGGCCCCGTGTGTAAATAGAGCCTCGGCGGTCTGTAGGGCCGTGGGAAAACCGGGCAAAGGCAAGAGGCGACAGGTCTTAGAAAACCGGTTCACAACGACCAGGATGGTGATATGACCCTGTGAAGGAGGGAGATCAGTCAGAAAATCGACATACAGGTGGGACCATGGTTGTGGAATGGGTAAGGTGTGCAACTTACCCATCGGCAGGTGTCGGGGTGCCAGGAAGAGACGTACACCCTCACGTCCTTAGCCAAGGTGGACCACCAGTACTTACCGGTCAGGGCACGCATAGTCTGCCCGATGCCAGGATGACCGGAGGAGGGAGAGGTATGGGCCCACTAGATGAGCCGGTCACGGACAGACGCCGGCACATATGTGCGGTCCTCAGGGCATGCGGGCGGTGAAGGCTTGTCACGCTGCGCTCGGAACGATGTCCGCATCCAGCTCCCACACCACCGGCGCCACGATACATGACGCCGGCAGCACGGGAGCGTCATCCCCCAGGCCGCTCCTCCAAGTCATGCTGGCGAGACAGCACGTCGGCCCTGACGTTCTTGCTCCCTGGCCTGTATGTGAGAGTGAAAACAAGCCGGGAGAAGAACATAGCCCACCTGGCCTGGCGAGGGGTCAGCCTCCTCGCCACCCGCATTGTAGTCCAGGTTACGGTGGTCCGTCCAGATGAGGAAAGGGTGTTTGGCCCCCTCTAACCAGTGCCGCCACAACAATGGCCAATAGCTCACCATCACCCACGTCATAGTTCCCCTCCGCCGCACTGAGCTTCTGTGAGAAGAAAGCGCAGGGGCAGAGCGTGTTCCGACTCCCCGTTCGCTGGGAGAGGACAGCCCCAAGACCATATTCGGATGCGTCCACCTCCGCCTCGAACTGGAGTGACGGGTCGGGATGGGCCAGGACCAGAGCGGTGGTGAAACGGTGTTACACCTAAAAATCGTTGCACTGCCTTCACCGTGGTTGGGGTCAGCCAAATAAGCACAGTGTCAATGTAATGCTCCTCCATAGCCATACCCGTGCGAGAGTAACGGTACCCCAGGAAGGACACGGACGACTGGAAAAACAGACACTTTTTGGCCTTCACGTACAGGTCATGCTCCAACAATCTAGCAAGTACTCTACACACCAACAAAACATTCTCAGTGCGGGTAGCCGTGTATATCAAGATGTCGTCAATATACACATGTCCCTGAATACGTTGTTGAAGAAAGATTGAAAAACTGAACGAGCATTCATCAAACCGTACGGCATCACTAAATAGTCATAATGGCCAGATGTAGTACTGAAGGCTGTTTTCCATTCGTCCCCTTCCCGGATACGCACCAGGTTATAGGCACTCCTGAGGTCCAATTTCCTGAAAAAGCGGGCCCCGTGCATCCTCTCGACCTCCACAGAAATTAGAGGAAGAGGATAGCTGAACGGGATGGTGATTTTGTTCAGCGCTCTCTAATCGATGCACGGGCGCAAACCACTGTCCTTCTTTTTCACAAAAAAGAAACTTGAGGAGACCGGTGATTTGGAGGGCCTAATGTATCCCTGTCCCAACGCTTCCTCAACATATGCGGCCATAGCCGCCTTCTCGGTGCGGGACAGTGGATACACGTGAGGGAGTGCGGCCCCCTTTACGAGGTTTATCGTGCACTCCCCCGGTCTACGAGGCGGCAACACAGTAGCCTTAGCCTTGGAAAAGACCGCGGCTAAGTCCCTGTTTTCGGGGGGGAATTGGCACAGTGGGAGCACTGACTGGACTTTCCACCGTGGTCGAACCCACGGAAACACCCAAACACCTACCTTGGCCCTTCCGCGACCACCCCGAAAGGACCCGACTAGACCAGGAAATGACGGGGTCATGGAGAGACAACCAGGGGAAACCCAACACGACGGGAAATGTGGGAGATAAATAACGTGAAATTAAAGGGTTTCGCTGTGTCGGCTCCAAGTGACCATAAGGAGAGGGACAGTACACTCGGTAACAAAGCCCGACCCTAGTGGCCGGTTGTCCAACGCTCTTACGGGTATGGGGGTTTGCAAGAACCTGAAGGGGAATGCGTGCGCGTAATTTCGAAAGCCCTGTCAATAAAATTCCCAGCAGCGCCCGAGTCTACTAGCGCGGATTCAGACCTTTCAGAATTTTCCCATGCTCTAATTATTGGGATGATGATATCATAAAAGAACATGTTGTTTAAGATTATTAGTATTATTAGTAGCATTTTAGTAGTTGTCTAAAGATCTGTGAGTAAAATGTACTAAAAGTTGCATGTTAACATTACATGACATTCCATGATATAGGGTGGATTGTCACGGAAATGTCTTGAACTGATGTCTTCTTACTAGTTAGAAAAGGAATGTGGGAGAGGGGGATCTGTTATTTGTTTATGATAGTCATTGAATGGTCTATCAGTTTAAATCGTCAATAAATCCGTTCTCCGTTCAGATGCTGTGTTCCTTAGAGTTAAAAAGGTTACTCACAGGGTCCTTGGTTTAAGGTGGGGGAGAACCGTTTGGACTTAAGAAATTGCCATCACTGTGTGCAAACATTTTCCAACAGGAACTCCTTGTTGACTTGGAAACAGGAATGATTAAATCCCAAAGGATGTTCCTTTTGAAGAACCCTGGCACATCGCTACGGCTCAAGAGAAAGCTGTAAGATATTATTTTATTCTAATATATATGTGTTGTTTAATTTGTCCTACGTTACTATAAGGTTTGTAATGTTTATATTTTTATTGTTTATTGGTGACTATGTTTAATTAACAGGCGACAAATTCATCATACTGCCTGGAGACGGCACTGGGAGAAGAGACAACAATGGACATCAGGACAATGGAACTGCTTTTTGATGTCATCATTCCTGAGTTAATGTTATGTTCATCTCCAGGAAAATCAACAACATGTAATAACATGTCACAATAATTGGATAACAGCTCAATTTCTTATCTCAAAGTGTCTTTTTTATGTCGCTACTTCTTGTTTTAAGTCATGACAAAAATCCTGAATATCCACCAAGGGATGTGCCGTTACCTGGCAGAGGCTTTTATTGAAAGCAGTTATTTTGGGGCCAAATGCAATTGTGTGTATATAAGAATTACATTTATAAAGAAAATTGAGTTATTTCATTGGATTTTGAGTTATGTTCCGATAAAAAGTCAGATTCTGAAAAATCGAGGTTGATTGGATTAATTGCAATGACTGAAAATCTGACAGACCGTTAGCGTGTAATGTAGAGATGTAGCCCAATCATAATGAAGAAAAAGCAATGGTTTTGAAACCCCATTGTAGCCTACACAACCCGTAAGGTAAAATGCGATTCACGTTTTTGGCCAGCTATGCACTATGACATTGATTGATCCCGCAAAAGGTGTTTGGTTAGTTATAGGCTATTCCTATTTGTTTTTGCCACTTGATGATGACTGTCCTTACTGTGCTCCATGGTATATCTAATGCTTTTGAAATTATTTTGTACCATTGTCCTGACTGATATCTTTCAACAATGAGATCCCTCTGATAGCTTTCTGCTGACCATGGCTTTTGCTCTGAGATGAAACTAAGAAAAATCCTACTAAACAGCTAAACTATATTTGTGATTAATCAGAGTCACTTTAAATGATGGCAGGTGTGTAATGATTTCTGTTTAACATGAGTTTAAATGTGATTGGTAAATTCTGTACACAGCTACATTCTCAGTTTTATAAGGGTGTGCAGACTTCTGCAACCAGGTTATTGTATGGTTTTTATTTTTCATTTTTCCCCCTTGAAGATTTCAGTTTGTTTTTCAACTGAATTGTTCCCATTATAGGTCTTAAATGTCATTATTTTACTTCACAAAAACCTGGCATTTTAACAGGGATTGTGATGGAAATGTCATCGATAGACACTCTTAAAGGAGTAAGAACAGAGACAAAATTCTCCTGGCACAATTAGCAGTTTATTTGCAAATAGAGAGACTTACTCTGAAGAAAATACATGATCATTCAGAATTTATTATAGTTAAAATGGGTGGGGTAAGATGCTACCCATCAATCTTAGGTCGCAGAGGTTTTACCCAAAGCCAGGGCTGTCCTCACCCACATGGGTGACTTTTTCAACTCTTGAAGAGAACTTGCAGAATCTGGACAAACAATAGATGCCCTGTTGGGTTATACTGATGGGCAGGTTAATGAGTAACCCTATAATCTGCCGATACCAGTCAATGATGCCCCCTAGGCAAATACCAGACCCCCCCCCCCTCCTACATTTCCTAAGGAACAAAGGACAGATTCCCTTATTGGTTTAAGCAGTTATGGTCAGAGTACCTAATGATCCTCAGACATTATACAGATGTGTGTCACAACCAAGGACAAGAGTTTCATACTAGGTAATAGATAAGCAAACAAGTCTCCAATGTACATTAGCCACAACAGGGTGTATCGACTTTATATATCCACTGAATTCAGTTATATCTTGCTATCCTTTCCAGTCAACAAGAGATTTTGCCTGCCCCCTGATGCAAACGTCATATACAAGGATACAAAAGGGACAGAAGTTGATTCAGAAATATTCAGTGACCTCGTTGGACAAGGCAATGGTGCTGCTGACAGTCTCCAATCACAGGGAGATTTAAAGGCAGGTTTTATCAAGCACTCTACTCCCTACAGTATAACAATTATTTAAATTTGTTCTGTTCCTTTATTTGATTCTGCCTTGAGCTTCTGCTTTCTGCTTCTGAGATGTTTGACTCAAGCTTCAGCTCAAGTGCATAAACTGTAATTGTAGATAAGGTCCCTAGGAAGACACAAATAATCGAAGACACATGTGATGCAGTGTTTGCTAAACAGTTTGTAACAAAGCTTGATTCTCACAAGATCCTTAACACTTTAAAATGTTCTGTCTAGAAAACATGTTCCCTCTAGAAAAGCTGTTTATCACCAAAGGTGTCCACTCTCATGTATTTGTTTATTTATTAGTTCACTGAATCTATGCTAAGAGGCAAGTCTAGTGGTGAAGAAGTATTACAGGAGTATGAAACAACAAAAACCTTAACAGATGCTGCAAGAAGACAAATGGTTTACATACTGGTGGCTCACACGATTGATCATGGGTATGATTGTTTCACATATTTTTTTGTGTGCAAAATAACTGCATGGCCATTGCATACATTTAAATAACTAATTTAATATCTCCTTGCAGGCAACTCCCCACTAAAGCAATCAGAGGAGAGTATGCTCTTGGGATATTGATGCTGTTCCCTTCCCTCAAGGATTAATATTCCAAGAAAGCCTATGTAACAGTCATTATTATTGTTTACACGATACTTTCATGTTGTGACACAAGGCTGTGTGTGTGCATGACATTGACATTTGAGTTCTGAGATTTCTTGAGCCGAGTATGGTAGTGCCTGGATACAAAAGGATTGGTAAATTTGGAATGAGATATTTAGAATGGCTTGCAATTTGAAAGAGAATCCCGTAGTAGTAGTTTAAAATCTTTCTTTAAGGTGGATCATGACCATTGAAAAATTATATGAAAAATCTGGAAGGCCAAGGGCTAAGTCTTCCATTTTCTGATGAGCATGTGTATAGTAAAATCTCACAGATCACTGGAGATAATCTAGGGACGCATGCAATTCTTGGTTTTAATGAGTCATTTAGTAGCTGTTTTTGTCAATATTATTTGATTGACAAGAATGATTCTCAAATGGTATACAGTGAGGATGATCCTACCGTGATCCTTTGTTAGAAATGCATTGCCAGTCTTTCCAAAAAACACACAATTATTCTACACTTAATTCATTGAAATATTTCCATGTTTGTAATAACTATACATTTGATGTAAAGCATGATCTTCTTGAGGGCCAGATATTATTGCTGGCGGGCCAGTACTGTCCCGCAGGGCGTCATTTGCCGAACCCTGGTGTAGAGTATAAAGCTAGGCTTGTAATTTGCAGAGCAATGGAAGAAGATACAGTGGGTATAGAAAATAATCACCCCCCCCCCCCACTTTAAAATAATCACATTTTGTTGCTCAGTAGCCTGAAATGAAAACCGGCAAAAAGAAAGTGTTATTCAGCTGTATTTACAACTAATAACATCAAAGTGAAAGATAGAAAAAAAATTGCAAATACAAAAACAGAATCACTGAGTTGGAAATCACCCCCTCCTAAAAATGAATTGTAAACCCAACCAGGTGTAGTTAATCACCTTCTCAATAGCACACAAAGCCAATTGACTTTCAACTGTGATCAGCTGTGGTCATTTTGATTAGCTCAGCATGGCAGTGCAAATACAATCAACTATGGGTGGCAAGGCATTGTCAAAAGATCTCCGGGATAAAGTTTTGGACAGGCACAAGTCAAGAGATCGATACAAAGAAATGTCAAAGTCTTTATCAGTGCCTAGAAGCACGGAGAAGTCTATTATTAAGAAGTGGAAGGTATTTGGTACAACACAGACCCTCCTGGGTCAGGATGTCACTCCAAACTGGATGAAAGAGCCAGGAGGAAACTGGTCAGAGAGGCTGCCAAGAGGCCTACAGTAACTCTGAAGCAGTTTCAGGAATTCATGACAAAGAGTGGTCATTTTGTGCATATGACAACAATATCACAAATTCTCTACAAATGTGGCTTGTATGGGATGGTTGCAAGAAAAAAGCCACTCCTCAAGAAAGGCCACATGCAGTCATGACTGAGCTTTGCCAAAACTCACCTTGAAGATTCTAAGGCCACGTGGAAAAAGGTGTTATGGTCAGATGTGACTAAAATTGAATTGTTTGGCCTCAATGCCAAATGATGTCTGGCGAAAATCCAATACAACTCACCATCCAAATAACACAATTCCTACAGTAAAGCATGGAGGTGTTAATATCATGTTATGGGGTTGTTTCTCTGAGGCAGGGACTGGAGCACTTGTCAGGATAGAAGGAAAAATGGATGGGGCGAAATACTGTCTTAAGTAAAATTTGCTACTCTCTGCCAGAAAGTTGTCAATTGGAAGAAGATTTACCTTCCAACATGACAATTACCCAAAGCATACAGCAATACTGACCACACAGTGGTTGAAGGAGAAAAAGGTGAATGTCCTTGCATGGTCTAGTCAGAGCCCAGACTTAAACCCCATTGAAAATCTCTGGAATGACTTGATGACAGCAGTCCACAAATGGTCACCATCAAATTCAACTGAACTTGAGCAGTTCTGCCAAGAAGAGTGGTCAAATATTGCAACGTCTAGATGTGCAAAGTTAGTAGGGACATATCCCAACAGACTAAATGTTGAACAGAGCTTGACTAGATACTGGCTAAAGACAGAAAATAAACATGCTTCACACAGTTGCAGTGAGAACACACAATCGATTGTTTATTGGTACAGGTGCAGCTTAAATAGAACATCATATGGCATGGTCACATGACAAACACACCTGAGAGGAATCCACAATAATTGGGAGCATACTCTTCAACCAATCAATCAATTAATTAACACCCCCACTTGCTCACACATTATTCACAAAGAAAACAAAAAAAACAAACATCATGGAAACCAACTGCATTACATCTTGGCTTGTCTATTACCCAAACAAGAACTCGGAAAAGGTAAGTAGCTTCACTTTTGTAGCTGGTTTAGTCAGTAGGTCAGCAACCATCTGATCTGTTGGGCAATACTCCAAAAACACTTCACCATTGTTTACAGTTGATCTCACAAAATGGTATTTAATATCAATATGCTTACATCTCTGTCTGCTAACAGGATTCTTTGCTAATGCAATTGTACCTTGGTTGTCTTCA
>JACXGJ010015695.1:0-13177 GCA_016801105.1 Esox niger | reverse complement strand
CAGGCAGATTGAACGTAACAGACAGGGTGAATGTAAAAGTAAGGGGGAATGTATCAGACAGGGTGAATGTAACATACACAGTGAATGTAACAAACAGGGTGAATGTAACAAACAGGGTGAATGTAACAGACAGGATGAATGTAACAAACAGGGTGAATGTAACAAACAGGGTGAATGTAACAAACAGGATGAATGTAACAAACAGGGTGAATGTAACAAACAGGATGAATGTAACAAACAGGGATAATGTATCAGACAGGGTGAATGTATCAGACAGGATGAATGTAACAGAGAGTGAATGTAACTGTGGCACTAACAGTATAATAAGAACCTACATTATGTACTTCATCCGGTTTTAACAATGCCCATGTTAACAGTCAATCACATACAGGCATTAAGCACGGCGTAAGGAAACCACCCTAAGAAAGTTTACAGTGTTGACAATAATAATTTCCTACCTGAAGACTAAGTAACCGTTTTGTAGACCAAGACTTATGAAGTCCTTGCCCCTGCCTTGCTCTCCAAGTTCCTGGAGATAAAGTTGGTAAAAGGGATCAAACTTTGCTCCTGAACCTGAGATCATGTTAGATTTAACATAACAATCAGCACTGAAGCTGCCACAAATATGCCTCATGTTAAATATAATACATAGATATTATAATTAATAAATGACAGATTGAATCTGTTAACAATGTAAGTAGTAGGCTGCTCTAGCAGGAGACATACAGAAGTGACATGATCCAATTTGTTGTACATTTCAAAAGCTGTAGTCCATAGATAATGAGTGGATATAGCGTCAGCCTGTCAAATCGTCTTCCACTTAAATTGACACATATGAAGTACATATTCTGAAATATACCATCATTACCAGGTGTTTCGCTGGGGAGGATACCTTTTTACTAGCATGCATCTTGCGGAAGTTGCTAGCACCATTAATTGGCTCCTGGGGAAGATGGGAGGGGCAGTTAGACAGGCAAAGCGCCAACCAGGCAACATGCAGTGTAGTACAACCAAACAGAGGTGTCGCAACCATCACAACATGCCTGGACCATGCAGCTCGCTGAGGAGCCAACATGCCAAACCAACAGCCGGTAAGCATCAATTTCAACGAGTAAGGAGTCAAAAACACAACAAACAAGCGAACGAAAAAGCTGGTTTTAGAAAGGTGATTCATAAATGCAGGGTATTATTCCTCTGATTATCAGTGACAGTGAGTGTGAAATACGTGCTGTGTGCAGTTCCATATATGTAGGTTATTGGTAAGCAGTTAGACAGGAAGCAGGGGGAGGAGGGCCTGCATAGTTCCATGGAGGTGCTGTGGGTACGGTGGCCAGGTTAGGACATACCACTCCCTGCCACAAGATCAGGCCATCTTTAGAGGACACCTTGAGCTCCATCTCAATGGTCTCTGGGGCATCAGGGGCACTTCAAGCATGTAGCAAACACAAACATGCAAGAGAGAGAGAGAGAGAGAGAGGGAGAGATGTGGGAAAAAAGATTAACCAAAAAAAGAACCAGTCAAGGATATAAATATAGAAAGAAGATTGTTTCATTATAAAAGTTGCAACTTTGATAATGGAAAATAAAAAAAGTTGGAACCCCTCTGTCTCACCTCCTGGGGAAGATAGCCTTGGGTAGAGAAAGGTAACCATTGTCATAGAATTTCGCTGCATACTCTACTGGCGCGTCTAAAAAAAATAGAGTAGAAAACAAGACCATCATTTCTTTCCTTCTGCTACAATGACAGTATTATTCCTCCCTCTAGTGGCAGAAGGGTGAATAGAACCTTCATCCAAATGGCTCAGAATTAGACTGGAAAGACAGACATAAACAGCGTGACAGTTTGAAAAATACCTCAACATTTGACACATATTCCTCAATCCAGTGTTTCATACAAATGTTACATATTGCAGATTCTGTTATTGACAGGCCGACAACACACCACAGTCAGACTATGGTCTTCATACTGTCATTCATCACATTATAATTCAGTTTAGACCCAGACTGTCCAGTGAAACATGCATAGTTATTTCTTTTATTGGAGTTTAAACGTAGGTCAAAATACTCACATTCAAATTATTTTAGTGGTTAGTAACTGACAATGAACACACCCATGTTCCAATATATGTAGAAAAATGCATTTCAAATTTTTCTGTTTGCAAAAAGGGCAGCAAAGTGGAGAAAAGAAAAGTTGTTTCTTTTGTTTTGCACAGGCAGTTTGGAAGACTGAGAAGAAACAAAAGTTCATGTTGCAGTGAGTAAGTTAAGCCATAAACTCAAAAGGACACTTGTTTGGGGGAGGAAAAAGGGGAATTCTACATCTAAAACCTATACGGTATCTCTCAAAAAGGAGAAAGAAAAAAGTGTCACAGGGCCAGAAACTGACAAGACACAATCGCAAGATGACATCATATCCATCTGCATGCTAATGATAGCCTTTACTAACATAGAATTCCCCTCTCCCAAAAATATCACAGGATAGGAACCATAGCCACCAAATGAGTACAGAGAAGAGATTTGTAGCGATGGTTTGGTAGTACAGTATAGACAGGGATTGGTTTCTCTGATTTGCTGAGTTGTTAGGCGGGCAGCAGGGGCCCACATCGGCTCTCGGGGCCCTTTAGATCGGTTGTCGGGGCCCCTGACAGTTAGTCACGGTTGTTTCAGGCAGAACTGAAGGGAGGGATACTGTACCATTCCCCCAGCTACCCTCCAAATTCCACAGGGCCTCGCTGAAGCTGGGGACCTGGCCTGTTTGTGTGGGATATAGCCATGAGAGGGCAGGGGTGAGATGTGTGGCTTTGATCCCCAACACTACAGCGCCCCACTAGATCCTAAACACGGGCTACGCAATGTTACTGAAAGGAGATTAGAGTTTGGAAAATCATCTACATCTGGGCCCGTTCCGGCTTCAGACCTAGGTAATGCCAGTTTCCAGGACGTACAGATTACCTACTAGTAACTAGTATCTGTTAAGACGATGATGTAATCTGAAAAACATCCCCACTGCAGAGAGAACTGATGGGTCGACATATGTCTGTCTATCAAGCTCATCAAGACAGCACGGTAAACAACATTCTTATGACTACTTTTTTGTTTGAATGCTAACAGGTAAATTTCTCAACCTGACATACATAAATGAACACAATACATTGCCACCAACTAAATACATTCCTATGGGTTATGCTTAGATAGCACTGATTCACTATGCAGACTGTTCATAGTTGTTCTATATTTTCTAGAGTCTTTCCACTTTCCATATGATAACACAGACTGGTGTCATTGGAGCAGATGCAGATTGTGCTGTGTGTTCTAAAGAGGTAGAGAGAGCAGTACTCACTCTGCCCACATACTGGGCCAGCGAAGCCTACAGGACACACACACTTGCTGTTGACACAGCTGCCTCCATTCTGGCACTGGTCACTGCGCTGGCAGGTATCTCTCACCATCTCACAGCGTTCACCTAGACACAGCACACACAGCAGGGGTCCCAGGTCAAATGACTGAATCCATCACTGAGGCTAAGAACGGTAAGTGTAATGCAATTTTAGCACAGTGTGATTCAGTTAAGTACATTATGTTTCACTGCGGTACAGTGTGGGGCAGTGTGATACAGTTAAATACAGTGGGGTTCACTGTGGTACAGTTTAGAACAGTGTTGCAGTGCTGTAAAGTTTAGAATACTGGGGTACAATGTGATTGAATTTAGTACAGTGTGTTACAATTTAGAACAGTGTGGTGTGGTGTGGCATAATTTACAGTGTGTTACAATTTAGTGCAGTGTGGTGTGGTGTGGCATAATTTACAGTGTGTTACAATTTAGTGCAGTGTGGTGTGGTGTGGCATAATTTACAGTGTGTTACAATTTAGTGCGGTGTGGTGTGGTGTGGCATAATTTACAGTGTGTTACAATTTAGTGCAGTGTGGTGTGGTGTGGCATAATTTACAGTGTGTTACAATTTAGTACCGCGAGGTGCAGCGTTTACCATCAAAGCCATCCTTGCAGAGACACTGGTATTCATACTCTGCACTAGGCAGGCAGCTAGCCCCATTCAGACAGGGGTTGCGGTCACAGGGACTGTTGTCTTTGCACTGGACAATGGCCTTGCTGTCTATGAAGCTGTAGGATAGGTCCACCTTCTTACCATTGATGGACACCTAGACAAGGACAATACACATTGACGTGGCAATCAGCAGGTGAACCCATGGCTGACCTGAGGGAAGGGGCTACTGAGGAATACTGGTGTCTTTGGTGGTTATTAATGACATCTGTCCTTGTGTGTGCTGAGGTCACCTCTCCTATGCATCCATCGTACAGATCAGTGATGTTAAGGGCCTTGGGGATGATATCCATGCTGGGCACTCCTCCCAGGTACATGGGAGTGTGGATGTTCAGGCCCTGGGCTTTGCCTGGCGATGACCTCCTGACCTCTTGACCTCCGTCAACCTTCAGAGATCCGTCCTTGTTGAGGCGCCCGGCTTCCACTCGGTGCCACTGGCCCAGGGTGACAGGCTCAGGACTGCGGAGGACGGCTTGGCCTGGAGACAATGGCAGTAGCAGGGTTTACACTCCCACTTGCTATTTCCTTGCTAGTGTTTTGCTACTTTCCTTTTCTACTGAGTAGTTGGTGCCAGACAGACAAGGTGAAACCAAGGCTAGACAGCACAGATGATTCAACGAAATACAATAGAGATTAACAAAGTTCTGTTTTCAAGAGTCTCGACCTGTGTTAAAGATTAACACTGGAGAAAATTCAGCTTGATTAGTAGTAGAGTATAACAGGTGCATTGCAGAACTGATAGTCCACATTGAGCAGAACTCCATAGAGATGTATACAGTCTTATATAGTATCTCAATGCTCTCACCTGTCCCCAGTTCATAGCAAAACTGCACATGTCCATCCACCATCTCCAGGGAGACGAAATCCTCCACCTTCATCTTCTTGCCCACGCTGAAGAACATCAGGCCGTCCAGGTCCATGGGTTTGAACTCCATCTCGATGCGTAGGTCATTGTGGATGTTGGTCAGAGGAGGGTAGGCAATGTATGAGTCCAAACCATCAAACAGGGGAGTAGTCACTAATTCACCTAGAGAAAACAATACGCGAATAACACTGTGAGAAATAACATCTACTCGGAAGTTGTCATGCAGATCCGGTGTCCAATGGCAACAATCCCATGCGCATATGCGTCCCCCTCCGGAGACCTGGGAGACTGTACATCCCAGGATGCAGTTCAACATGGCCGTACCATCTATGCACTTGTTGCCAGACTTTCCCAGGTGGCATCGGCAGTCGTAGCCCGGGCTGTTCTGGCGGTTGATGCAGGTGGCGTCTGGTCCGCAGGCCTCTGGGTGGCAATGCTTGGAAGCCAAGTGCTGACAGTTACTCCCTGTGTATCCTCTAGGACAGCTACACTTGTAGAGGCTGGCCTCCGAGTCCTGACACAGCCCTCCGTTCTGAAACACACAACACAGCAGTTCTCGACCTCGCTCATTTATGGATGGATTCACTATGCGTTTTGGTCATCTTCTAGAAAATGTCAAAGAGGTCGTCTGACCTGACAGGGGCGGTCAGCGCAAACGGGACAGTTGGACACGCCTGTGGAACTGCTGTCTAGATCCTTGAAGATGACCTCCTCACCCTGAATGATCAGCTGCCGTATGCATCCTGGACAGAACCAAGAAACATTCATGAACTTCTAAGAACATTCCAGAAGTATTTCAGTATGTTTTGCTTAAATTAGACACAACAAATGTACATAGGTATTGATGACTTCCTTGTATCGGGGGTTAGAAATGGAGCATGATCTCTTACCAACGAAGCCGGTATCAATGCCAGCTGTCTTAGCCAGGAGGGTGTAGTTGGGGTAGCCACCTACATGCAGCTCTTCGTTCAGATCCAGGCCCTGGAACTTCCCCTGAGATAACCAGACAGGAAATAGTGTACATACATGGTCATCTGCCAAAACGTCTTAGGAGCTTCTGGTTGATAGTGGGTTTGAAAATAATCTAGAGGCGATAGTGTAAAACTACCTGTGAGCTCCCGTTGACAGGGGCCTCTCTGTCCACGATGAGGGAGCCCAGAGTCTGGTTGCGGTGGAGCACAATGGTGTGAAACTCCCCTAGTTTGATAGGAGTCGGGTAGCGGATGGTGGCCATGCCAGAACCCACATCAAACCTATTTGGATGAAACAGTTTATATCATTATCATAATTGTCATCATTGTTGTTTGGATTGCCATTATCATTGTCATTATTATTTTAGTCACTATTATCAACTTTTTAAATTTTTGCCATTTAGCATGTTCTTTGCTCAATGGCAAAACGACAGATCTGTTACAGTTAAAAGACTCAGGGAATTACCAATGTTGACTAACTACTGTTAACATTATCATCTGTAGCTTGTTTACTGAGCTCATAAGAGTGTTAACAGCCACCGCGTAAACCTCCAGAATGTCAGGATCAGGTAGTTACCTGAATTCTGGTCGGCCTCCAACCAGCCCCAGAGAGATGAAGTCTGCCCCCGTGGTTCTCTTCTGTCCATTATAGATGATCATCCCTGAGGGCCAGAGGACAGACAGTTACCACGGGACTGTGGACAGCCTGGAACTAGTCTGAGACAGAGAGTCTCCTAGCACCAGGAGGAGAGGTCAGGTCACTCAGTCAAAAGACACTGCATGCCAGCAGGTGTACAGCCAAGCTTGGGAAAGTCAAAGCCAGGTTACAGTATCTGCTGCCCTGGTGAATCGCACTGTTCAGTGTCACACGTTCAGTCTGACTTGTCTTATTGTCTGCATGCCCTGCTATGTTCAAATATGTCCGACAAGCACTCCTGCCATCGTCATCTTCAAGGTCAAAATCAGGGCAGTCTAAAACCATGCTTCCTCTCCAACCTTTTCTATTGCCAACGTGCATTTCTGAACATGAAAGACTAAAGGAGTGAGTGACGGCTTGAATGTGATAGCGATACACACTTCACAGTTCACCCTGTACAGCGTCCATGAGCTGGTGCAGGCGTAGCTTTCTGAGTTTGTGTCTCAGTCAGTCTCTCCAATAACTTTGGCTTATTAAAGCTTGACCTTAAAAAGCAGCAATGCAGGCTTGTTGGTGAAAGCTGATGCAGAGGTCTGAAATGGATTGTAATAACGGCCATGTTTACGTGCATCAACATCACACTGTCCTGACCAGGAGGCCAATTACTGGAATGGAATGCCTAGTGGATGCTGCCAACACAAACATCACGCCCTAATAAAGACGCAGGCCATTCTCCATAGGCTTCTCTCTCACAGCCCAGAGCTGTACATTAGAGTGCATTATGGGAAGGTAAAAGGTAAACATCACTGGCGGCTTCTCTGGATTTTCAGTCCAAAAAGCAACACCTGGATCGCTTTGACTCACCCGCATACAATATGAGACCTTCACACCGCATGGATGAGAAGACGAGCAGTGTAAAAGGGAGAGAAGAACAAGTTGGGGGTGACGTCAGACATGAGAAATGACAAAAAACAGGGACGAGAGAGTACTGAACAACACAAAGACGTTACATAAGATGCAGCATCAGTTGATGAGTGTAGAAAGTGACAATACCACAAAGCTATAGAAACCATTTCACTGGTACTTGGAAAGTTCACAGAGGAGGCTTGTCTGATGTTTAGGGAAAACAGTGTGACGGACTCCTCACCATCTGGGTTGTCTGGCCTGAATGTGATCTTGATGCTGAAGGTCTTGTAGGCGTTCTTGATGGTGGGCAGAGTGAGGTAGGACAGGGGCTCCTGGGCGAAGTAGGGCATCACTCGATCTGTTAGAAACAGGCAATAGTCAAACTTCCCTTGAGATCAGACAGTCTCCCTAGTAGTAATTTAGAACAGAAAATCACAATGTCCTTTAATTTGCGTCTCAAGAGCGCTGACTGACCATGGACTTTGAGGGTGGTGAAAGCCTCCACTTTGCCCTGCTTGTTTGTGGCGGTGCACACGTATGTCCCAGAATCCTCGTGAGTCACTCTAGGAACGGTCAAGGTGTTGACTACCTGCACACACTTAGGGGGAAGCTCTCCATCCAGCTACATAAACACAAAACATTTGAAGTGGTCCAATCAGGATGTGGTTCACAGGATGTGCTTTCATCCAATCAGGATGTGGTTCACAGGATGTGCTTTCATCCAATCGGGATGTGGTTCACAGGATGTGCTTTCATCCAATTAGGATGTGGTTCACTAGCCACAAAGCAGATGTAGGGTTTTATCAGAATCCCCATTAGTTTCAGCAGCAAATAGTTCAACATTAAGTGAAAATACAAGTCTGTTACAAAGACTCAGTCACAACGTACATTTTAAATAAGATATAAAGCATACGACGGTAAAACTGGCAGTTGCAATGATGCGAAACCACTACAGACAGAGGTTACTAGCAGTGTGTCGTGGTGTGTAATCCGTCAGGAGGGTGTTGGCTACCTTGGACCACTTGATGGCCGGCAGGGGGTAACCAGACGCCTCACAGGGCAGAACAGCATCCGATCCCACGGTCACCTCTTTCTGCTCTGGCAAAGCTGCAATCTGGGGAAGGGCTGTTCAGACGGACGACCATCAGCACAAGCTCAGAGGAGACACGAAACGCAGGAGTGTGTGTTCCGCCGGCGTGTTCGCAGAACGTAGGCTGAGCCTGGTCTTTGTACTCACACTGGACATTAAGGACGACCTGGGACTGCACCGAGCCCACGTCGTTGGTGGCAGTGCAGCGGTACTGACCCGCGTCGGCCTCTGTCACCTGCCCGATCTTCAGCATGCCACCGTTCACCGCGATGTGCGCCGGCAGAGGACCTCCCACTTTGCTCCAGTACACTGTAGGCTGGGGCTCCCCGATGGCCTGGCACTCAAACTCCACCGAGTTACCCACCATGACAGTCTGCACCGAGGTGCGCACGTTGATCATCACCTTGGGCAGGGCTGCGTGGGACGCGGGGGACGGGGGAGACAGGGTTTGGGCAAACTTTTGAACACTGTGATTAATCAAGATAATTACAGAGCCACTTATATTTACGGATGGCTCATGCTGTGCAGAATATTCTGGGTTGTGGTTGCGTGGGCCTCGGGGATTGTATGCGGGACGTGGTCAGACCTTGGATGGTGAGTTTGGCTGTATCCTGGGCCTGACCATGAACACTGGTGGCCCTGCAGATGTAGATGCCCTCGTTGCTCTGCTCCAGGTTCTCAATTCTACACAAAACACAGACCAGATCGCAAGCTTGTTGTTCTGTTTGTTCGGAATTTTGCTGAGTCAATTCAGAATCATCATTTAGCTGTGGTGATTCAGAATCATCATTTAGCTGTGGTGATTCAGAATCATAATTTAGCTGTGTTGATTCAGAATCATAATTTAGCTGTGTTGATTCAGAATCATAATTTAGCTGTGTTGATTCAGAATCATAATTTAGCTGTGTTGATTCAGAATCATAATTTAGCTGTATTGATTCAGAATCATCATTTAGCTGTGTTGATTCAGAATCATCATTTAGCTATGTTGATTCAGAATCATCATTAAGGTTTCTTGATCCTGATTCATCACTCGTGGTGATCCTGCATTATAATTCCATTGTGTTTTCGACTGGCTGCTGTGAAGGGTCTGCTTGGCTCTCTCACCTCAGCACCCCGTCTTTGATGTGGTGGTTAGGGGGCAGGGCTCCTCCTTCCTTCAGCCACTCGATGGTGGTCCCAAGGCCTCCTGCAGCAGAGCAGGTGAACTCCACAGCACTGCCCTGGGCCTTCACCTCCACTTGGGGAGACACACGCACTGCCAGGGGCGCTACACACACGCACAGACACACACACAATAAGGGGGTGTATGTATATGCCCATTCACTGAAGCAACCCCTGTTCACATAGATAGTGTTGTTGTCCTCATTTCATGGGCGTGAGAGCCAGTTTCTGAATGGTACTTACATCTCACGGTGACTTTGGCCAGGGCTTC
The DNA here is from genome assembly GCA_016801105.1 of Esox niger. Taxonomy (NCBI): domain Eukaryota; kingdom Metazoa; phylum Chordata; class Actinopteri; order Esociformes; family Esocidae; genus Esox; species Esox niger. Next base: position 3,212 of record JACXGJ010015695.1, on the reverse strand, counting down.
ACTGCTGCCCACTTTGTTGCTGGCAACACACTTGTAGGTGCCGGCGTCCTGGGCTGTGGCCAGGTTGATCTGGAGGTCTCCTCCCTTGACTTCAGCCCTGGTGGAGAGGCTGCCGTTCAGCTTGGTCCACAGGAAGATCAGGGGCGGAGTACCATGGGCCAAGCACTGCAGCCGGATCACCTCGCCCACACGCACAGCCACATCGTCGGGCAAGGAGGTGGCATAAGGAGGAGCTGCATCCCAGAGACAGGCAGGGTCAGAGGTACTGAAGGGACGCAACGGACAATCTGTTCAACTTCAGAAAACCACCAGACTCACTCTCTACATCCAGCATGATGGTGACTTCTGTGGTACCCATGGAGTTGGTGGCATTACAGATGTACTCTCCAGAGTCTGCCCGACCCACATTCGGCAGGACCAGGGTGTTGGCCACCACCCTATGTCTCCAGGGAAGAGGGGCACGCAACTTTGACCATGTGATCGTAGGGGCCGGAATACCTGCAATGGGGATAGGAGAAGGTAAACCCAGTAAATACGATAATTATGACATCCAGGCCAATCTGGTGGCAGTCCGGGGACGTCTTAACAATGTGTTTTGTTCACTGGGTAATCGTCCCAATTGTATGTTCTTTGGAAAGATGGCTGCAACATGAAGTTCCTCTTCAGTTATAGGACGGTAAAATCAACTACAAGTAGTATCTGCATTAATAGGTATCATTACGATCAGTCCAGCTAATTTTGTGTCTTGTGATACTTATCTGTGTGCGTTAAATGTCAGTTACCGTGAGCGTCACATCTCAGTGTGGTCGTCTGTCCTTCCACCACCACCATGAGGGGCTCAGGAACCGTGGCCCGGGGAAAGGTGGGGACCTGGGTGCCCCCCTCCACAACCACCTCCACCTTAGTCTCGGTGGTTCCCTCGTTGTTGCGGGCGGTGCACACGTAGGTGCCGCTGTCTTCTGGACGGGCCACTAGGACCTGGAGTAGAGAAACAAAATTACAGTCCTGACCGTCATAATGTAAACAGCATTACAGTCCTGACCGTCATAATGTAAACAGCATTACAGTCCTGACCGTCATAAAGTAAACAGCATTACAGTCCTGACCGTCATAAAGTAAACAGCATTACAGTCCTGACCGAAGTTTGTGAGGGTGTTTAGGATTGCCCAGATCCCATACCTGCATGACAGCGTTTGACTCCATGGGAACTGGGCTGCTTAGCATGGTCTTGCGGCTATTGTCCAGTCTGTGCCATGTGACAGACGGTCTTGGCTCCCCTGAGGCCTGGCACTCCAGGTTAATGGGTTCACCCGCCCTGACCCGCACGGGTCCCTGAGGGGTGACAACGGCTACAGGAGACTCTGCAAGGGTGACATCACCGGGACAGAAATCTATGAGAACAGGGCCTTGACAGAGATCATATGCTGATAGTGTACCACATCAGAAACGTTGACAAGTTTCCCATGTATTTATATTGCAAATCATGCAATATAAATACATGATTGCAGAGTGTGCAAATCATGTAAGGAATACAGAAAAGTCGATAAGGGAGCATTATATACATTTATGCTGGACCGCATAAGCGGAGCTGGCTAAGAAGAGCGAATGTCTCTTACAGACTGATTACAACTTGTTAAATAGCGTATTGGTTAGCAAAGCGGACTTACAAACTATAGGTTCCGTGTTCGGATCTCCTCACAGGCAAAGCGATTTATGCATTATGTATTATTCTGTACCGACAAAAACTTTGCTAGCTAAAAACCTTCAGCATCTACATTATAGTCTGAAATAAAACAGTTTACGTTAAATATCAACCGTTTCTGGTGGATTTTTGAGGTACGCTTCTGTGCATGCGTTTTGGGACAGGATATACAAACACATTTGCTGGCTACAACATACAGTAGTTACGTTAGTAAGCCTTAACTAAAACTGTATGTGATTATATTGCAACTGTTTCTGGCATGGAAAAGTGTATCTTCAGTCTTGCTAGCAATTGCTCAATTGTTATGAATCTTCCTAGGAAGATAGTAGATACTTGTAAGCCTATTACTGGCTAACACGCTGTTAAAACGGCTAGTGGCAAAAGCCATACAGTTCATGGACACTATGATGGAGGTAAATTTAATAAGAAACATTAGTAAGTTTAACACAATGCTCAATATTATCTAGTGACTGCTGAAAAATGTAATGCCGTGTCATGTTTGACACCCATCAAATCTACTGGTCTGTGGTGTAGTGGTTAATGACAGTCTTCCATGTGGGTAACCAGAGTTTGAATCTTGAGAGGGCAACACTTTCTATTGCGGGCCAGCTGAACTAGGCTTGCCTGGTTGGTTTCTTGTTTCCTAACTAACAACTGCCATAATAAAAAACTAGCATTTGACTCCATAATGTCAGAGACACCAACAGTTTAAGACCATGGTGTGTATTAAGTCAACTGTAGAATGAAAGCCCCATTGGGCGGCCTCTAGGCAGTGCAGCTGCAACATTTGGCCCAGGCTTGTTGTCCTAGTAGGGATATACCAACCCTAACCATACTCCGAGGGCGCAGCAAATTGGCTGAACACCATCTGGGTTTGGCGGAAGGATAGTCTGGGTTGCTTTGCCACATAGCGCTCTAGTGACCACTGTTCAAATTTATGTCTTTGTTTTTGCTGGAGGAGAGCTGTTTATCAAACACATTGGTTCCCGTCCACATGCTGTTGACCGAGCTGTTTGATAAGAAGCCGAACCACTTGGCTGGTGCTTTTCTTGTGTGAGTGTGTGTGTGTGTGTGTGTGTGAGAGAGTGTGTCTGCATGCCATACCTCTGACAATCAGAGAGACAATACTCTGGGTGAGTCCAAACAGATTGCTAGCCACACAACGGTAGGTTCCCTGGTTGCTGGAGCGGACGCCGGAGATAGTTAAGACGGAGCCATCGGGGCCAACATTCACGTTGTCTGCAGAGTGACAGGCGTCATAAGGAAATATGTTAAATTAGACACAGATCAGATAGTATTAATGTAAAGGTAATACAGTAGGAGCAGAGTGTCTGTGTGCATGGGCCTTACCAGGTGATACAGTAGGAGCAGAGTGTCTGTGTGCATGGGCCTTACCAGGTGATACAGTAGGAGCAGAGTGTCTGTGTGCATGGGCCTTACCAGGTGATACAGTAGGAGCAGAGTGTCTGTGTGCATGGGCCTTACCAGGTGATACAGTAGGAGCAGAGTG
>JACXGJ010015694.1:0-13178 GCA_016801105.1 Esox niger | reverse complement strand
TCAGTCTTCTCCCACCATGCATATGTACTCCTCCACCTCTCCCAGCCACTCTTCCTCAGTCAGCCACTTTTCTAGCTTTGTCTGGTGATCAGCTGGGGGCTGGGGTTAGTCTAAATGTTTTATAGTATTTAATTTTGTTGATTTGGAATATATTTCAATGAAATATTATGATGGAAATGTAGCAAATTGGTGTCTTATTAAATTTTTTGTCTTATGTTAGGTTTTGGAATAAAGTTAAAATATTTTGAAATGAGTGTGTAAATGTGCAAATTGGCCTGTAGGTACATAGAGTTTTGGTGGTGGTTGTGTCAGAATGAGAAAATAATGTAATTTGAAAGATGTAGACATTGACTGCATTTTTGCCAAAGCAATGAAAAATTATCCACTGTTAAGCCCACATGGACTGCTGTTGTGCTTGCCATGTGAAGATTTTTGAAAAAGAGACCAAAGTATTAGAAATACGTCCAAGCCATTGTAAAGAAATCTTGTTACAAGACAAGCATGAACAAAAAAATGTTTTGGTGGACAAAAAAAGAGAACTATATTACAAAGTAGAACCTTCCATTATTAAACAGGAAATTATTTGCTTTGAAAAAAAGAACAATGAAACAACATTTCTTAAAGGCAAATCAAAACCACCAATAAATATAACACAATTTCCAACAAGTCCAGCTTGCAGTATGTGAGAAGCAAGCTATGCCAGACACAATTGTTTTACCAATGATTGGTTTGGTCAGACATGTAGGTCTTTTCAATTGCAACCACCAAATAAACATATTTAAATATAGAAGTAGCAACACCCTTGGATGACTAATAAAAGTCACACTATCATGTTACTTGAATAGCACATGTCTTTGCGAAAGAAGTTCAGATAGAAAAAGTGTAGAGTCCTTTCATAACCGCCTGGGAGATATTTGGACTCAAACAAATACATTTAGAGCCAAAGTCATTTCTGACCAGATTTCAGCCCTACAGTATATAATCTCAACATTCTTGTCTGCTTCACAGAACAACTGGGGTGGACAAAAAAAATTTTTGATAACACAAAGGAATCCTCAGAGACAGTATTCTTTATTTCCAAAAAATACAAATTTGTTCAGAAGCATGATAGCTGAACTTTCAGTTTATGGTTGAAGCAGCTCAGTTGCCATCAACATCTTAAAAGCATGTGAACGATTCCAGTTTCCCTGTGGTATTGTAACAACCATAATGCAGTGATGTTGATGTTGAGTCAAAAAGGATAGATGAGTTTCCCATTGGAAATGTACAGTTGGCTGCTTTCTTGAGTGAATTTTTATGTAAATAAATGTAGTAATTGGATCTTAAACCTGCCATAACTTTTACCTTTCTCTAGCTATATCAGATACACCACATTGTTAGGAGAGGTGGGTGGAGCTGTGACCTTTCAGTGTTCATCTGACCTCTCAAGTCCTCTGAAGTGTTTTTACATCCAAAGACTAGTTGTCAATAGGAGCATCACCCAGTTCATCAACGGCTACCATTCAACGAAGCCCCTAGATTCAGAGTACACAAATCGTACGTCTGTAAATCACACCCAGCAAACCATGAAATTGTGGGATCTGCATCCATGTGACGAGGGGTTATATGAATGTCACGTAATGTCAACATTCAAAAACATAGTGAAAATGCACCTCTGTGTAACCGGTAATACTACTTTAAATTTTTAATTTCTTTGTGTTCTATTCATGTTTCTATTTCATTCTGATATGTTAGTATGGCTATCTGGAGAGAGAGCACATTGTGTTTACGCTGTCAGATTAATCTTTTTGATTCTTACAAAGCGGTGACGACATTCTATTTTAAAATAATCACTGATTTAAAAACAACGTAGTTCTCTCAGTGGCAAAACAGTGTGGCATGGCTATATGGGTTTTCCATATTTTACAGGAAGTAAGATGCTCCCTGAATCATTCCTCTAAGCCATTTCCTCACTTTCTTCTCTTTCTCTCAAGCCAACTACAGTATCCCTAACGTAACAGTAACCAATGAAAACGGCACTTGCTTGGTGACATGCTCCTCCAGCCACGGTTACCCACGTGAGGAGGTCAAGTGGATGCCGTTTCCGAACCAGACCCAGTGGAGAATAGTGGACAGCAGTGAATACAGGGACCCTGTCTCTCTGCTTTTTTCTGTCATCAGTTCCATTGAGATCAACTGTTCGTCTGGGCAGCTGAAGAAAGGAACTGAAGAAGAGAGGTGGATGAGGTGTGTGGGAGGAAAGATCAGATCACAACCACAAAAGAAACATTTCAGAAGACAAACTTTACACAATAAATGGAAGGACTTTCAATTCAAGGTACATAACCGTAAAAAGGGATCCCTTAGTATTCTATATTTTCGAGAAAAATAAAAGGCTCAAATGCTGACCATCTGCTCTTCACAGAACAAAGTAATTAGTTTTTCCTGAAACTACTGAAATCTGTAAGGTCAAAAAACTTTTATTCAGACTGCCACTGGAAAGTATTGAAACCACCTGACATCCGTATGACTTAATGTACAATTTATGACATTTTCTGCCATCATTAAAAACCTGTTTGTGCAAATGTATTGAAAATAATCAATGGAAATATCTTGTATATAAATATACCGAACTTTTATTCAGTACTTTCTTTAAGCACCTTGACAGTGATCACAGCTTTGAGTGTACTTGGGAATGCATCAACCAGCTTTGTACTCTTGGATTTGGGCAGTTTCTCCCATTCTTTATGAAGATTCTCATAAGCTCCGTCAGTTTGGATGGGTAGTGTCAGTGCTTTGCGTTCTTCAAGGTCTTCCTCAGTTGTTCAACGGAGTTAAAATATGGGCTTTGGCAGTGCCAAGCAAGGACATTCATTGACACCAGAATTGTCTTGGCTTTGTGCTTCAGGTTGATGACGTGCTATAAGATGAATCACCACAACAGTAGGAGGTCTTGTGCACCATGGACCCAGACAGACTTCCCTCATTCCCAGGGTTTTTCCAGCATAGAGGAATTTTTGGCAACCCCCAAAGAGGTTTTTGCAAGTGTCAAAGGAAAATCACCAGCTTCAAAGGGTTTCGAACTGAAAATTAAAACCTTTTTTAATCCTCTCCAAATGTGTTTAATAGCAATTTATCAAACTACTGTTGAACAAGCAGAACATAAACCGAAGGCTAATGAGATGACAACATATTTTCTCTTTTTTAAAACTGTGTATATTCACGTCACTCTGCCCCATTTAGATAGCGGCATGGAAGCAACATGGAGGAGAACTCAAACGCAAAACCAACTGATGTCACACAGCTGGTTGTAGAACACAGGCGCAGAGACGTAGTGGTGGTAATCCATAGCTCTTTATTAAAATAAAAAGGAACCAAACTAAAAGCAGCTTATCGTGACTTGGGTATAGGCTAAGGAGCAACAACAAACCATAATGATCCACACAGAGTGTGGACCAACATTCACATAAATGTGTTCCCCAATTGGAGGCAACGATCTACACCTGCCTCCAATTGGGGAGACCAAACTTACATAGAGATGCCTAGAGGCATCTCACGATACATGGCCCCATCCATCCTCCCCTCAATATGTTGCAGTCATCCTGTCCCATTTGCAGAAAAGCATCCTCAAAGAATGATGTTTCCACCTCCATGCCTCACGATTGGGTTGGTGTACTTGGGGTTTAGACCAAAAAGATGTATTTTTGTCTCAGCAGACTGCATGACCTTCTCCCATTCCTCCTTTGGATCATCCAGATGGTCATTGGAAAATTACAGACGTACCTGGACATGCACTGGCTTGAGCAGGGGGACCTTGTGTGTTGTCCTGTAGCCCATCCCAGCCTTGTGCAGGTCTACAATTTTATCCCTGATGTCCTTACACAGCTCTCTGGTCTTGGCCATTGTGGAGAAGTTGGATTCTGTTGGATTGAGGAGGGCTTCTTAAAGAAAAACTAACAGGTCTGTGAGAGACTTACTGGTTGGTAGGTAATCAAATACTTATGTCATGCAATAAAATGCTAATTCATTATTTAGAAATCATACAATGTGATTTTCTGTATTTTAGATTCCGCCTCTCACAGTTGAAGTGTACCTATGGTAAACATGACAGACCTCTACATGTTTTGTAAGTAGGAAAACCTGCAAAATCAGTGTATCAAATACTTGTTCTCCCTACTGTACATGGCTGTATGAAGTTTGCCAATGAACATCTGTATGATTCAGAGAACTGGGTGAAAGTGTCTTCAGATGAGAATAAAATTGAGCTCTTTGGCCTTAAACACTACTAATCTAAGAAATAATATATTGTTGGTTAAGCTAATACATGCATTCAAGCAGGCTTGGATCAATACATCAAGATGATGTCAGGGCCCAAATGCACATTAGTTTGGCAGTTATGACTAATTTTGAGACTTCAAAAGATGGATTTCTGGAAAACATTAGAGGCAGTAGAACATATATTGTGAACAAGATTGCTGGACTCAGTGTTTTAGGAGATGTCTGACAGAAAGATATCATGTAATAGGGAAAGATATAATGAATGCTGTGTGTGTTACCTGTGGGTGTTGCTGTCTGAGAGTGAGCTGGCTCTGTTTTCTGCTGAAGATGGAGGTGTAGACATTCAGGAAGGCCATGTACTGGCTGGGAGTGGCTCCATGCTCACTACACGACTCGTTCAGATTCCTTCAGACATTTTCGCTAGTATCAAACTGCCACTGTTCCAGTTGGTGTATAGTCCACCTAAGTTCAACAATGATTTTATAACTGATTTTGCAGACATCCGGGTGGCGATTGCTAAAATACGATCATCTTTTAATCGTTGGTGATTTTAATATACATGTTTGCTGTGAAAACAGACCTAAGTCATGTTTTGCAATGGGGTCGAACCTCACCGACCTCACTTGTTTTAGACCCTTCAGTTTCTCCTTTATAGCCAGCTGTCCTCATTCAGTTTGAGCCTGTATGACTCTCCTTATTATCTAAGGTTGTTCATAATATACGGCCTACAAACAATCCCTTATACAGCATTCCCTCGTCTTTAATACTGGGTCCAGTATTCATATTTTGATAAGTACTTGTCTTCATTCAGAGTGTGTTCCAGCTGCTTTTAAACATGCTGCAGTGCAGTCTCTCATCAAAAAGATAAATCTGGATCCTCATGTTCTCTCTAACTTCAGGCCTATTTTGAAGCTACCCTCTCCCTTTCTCTCTAAACTGTTAAGAGATATTTTCTTAAATCAACTGACAACATTTTATATTATCAAGGTGTCCAGAAGTTTCGGTCTGGTTTTAACCCATGTCAGGGTGCCAAAACAGTGCTTTTTAGAGATTTAATTACCTAACTGTTGATTCAGGGAACCCTTCTATTCTGGTGTTGCTGGTTTTGACACTGTGGATCATAGGATTTTATCTCACCTTGAACAGTGTTCAGGCATCAAAGGCACTGTCCTGAAATTGTTCCAATCATACCTGACAGATAGGAGCTTCTCGGTTCACCTAACCGAATATTATTCGACTACGGTACCACTCATCTGTGGGGTCCCTCAGGGCTCTATTTTGTGCCCATCCTCTTTTCATGGTATATGTTGCCCCTAGGGTACATTTTTAAGAAACACAATATTTCTTTTCACTGCTTTGATGATGATGTACAAATCTATTTGCCAATGAAAAACACTTCTCTGCTAGATCATTGTAATTCTCCTACACTGCCATTCTCCAGTTAGAGCACATAGGTCAGCCAGTTGCTCTTAGATGTCCCAAGATCCAGGTTTAATATAGAGGGGATCGAGTCTTTGCTGTAGGTGCCATGATCCTCTGGAATAGCTTACCTCTGGGCATTAGAGCTCTAACTTTTAAATTGTTGCTAAAGACACACCTTTTCACTCTGGCTTTTAATCCTAGCTGACTTTGGCATCAGATGTCTCTTATTGTGCTGATGTTCTTGTTTCTTTTATGTTACTGTCTATAAACTGCTTAGTCAGCTCAAAAGTTCAAAGATCAAATGTTTAACAAGTTATGGCAATTAAATTCTTGTTTTCCTACACCAGACAGTGCAGTTAAAAGTTAATAAAGTAACCGTTTTTATAATATACAAATAAAAAGATAACACAATCCATCAATAATAACACTAAACAAAAACATGAATCAATAATAGCAACAATACAACTGTACAGCTGTAGTGCAATATAAAAGTGACAGGTGTGCATGATATAATTGGCAGATTTCTGGGTTTTGTAATGATTAAGGAATACAGCTGTCATACTGAAGTCGGCACGGTTTGCAAAGCGTATTTCAGAGGTATGTCAAGCAAGCCACAACTGAATGCACTTCAGAACTATTCAAAGAAAAAATTCAATTCATCTGCAAATAAAGCATTGTTGCAAAAAACGTTGCCCTTTTATTTTGTAGTCAATATCACTAAAGAGGAAGTGTTTATGTGAGTAAATGTTGCTGTAATGACAGATCTATTTCAGCACCGGCCACTGTCAGAATAATGAAGCCACGGGCCTGATATTATTGCTGGTGGGCCATTTTTGTCGAACCCTGCTTTAGAGCTTCAGTATTCATCTAGGAGTCCTTGTTATTAGGATAGCCAGTTGATATGAGTAGTAATAATAACAATCTAGTACAATGTCATTATTCCAGAAGTGCTTTTTAATTTAATTTGATATACAGAAAACATTTAATTATAAATTCCTCAGAAATGTTGTTGAAAGAACTGTGAAGAAGAAAGAAAGTGTAAGAGAGTTGGTTGAACAAAATGCTGAATTGGTTAAGTTAGTAAAAGGACTTGAAAAGTTGAAAAAGGAAATAGAAAAACTGAATGCAGGAAAAACTGAAGCACATAACCAAGAGGCTTCTGTTCGAGGCACCAGGAGAGGAGTCTCCTCCCCAGAGAGGACACAGCACTAGAGCAGAGGGAGGTTCCTCCCCCAAAGCAGAACGTGGCGCCAGAGTGGAGGGAGGAGGCGGCAACTGCAGGGGCTCGTCATCTGTGATGGAAATTTCATCGATAGACACTCAAAGGAGTCAGACAGAGACAAAATTCTCTTGGCACAATTAGCAGTTTATTTGCAAATAGAGAGACGCGTCTAATGCTTACAGAATAATCATTCGAGGAGCCTCTAAAGTAAATTACATGTACAGCTCGTATTTATTATAGTTAAAAGGGGTGTGGCAAGATGCCACCCATCAATCTGAGGTCACATAGGTGGGAGGGTTGTCCCCCCCACCTTCCTGCCATAATGTTCACAGTTGTTTTTACCTAAAGGGCCAACTGCCCCTACCGTCCCCCACAATCACATTCCTAAGGAACAAAGGACAAATACCCTTAATGGTTTAGCCAGTTGAGCAGATGGTCAGAGAACCTAATGATTCTCTGAAATAATACTGATGCACGTCACAACCAAAGACCAGAGTTACATACCAGGCAATAGATGAGCAAACATGTCTCCAATATACATTGGTTAAGAAATTGCCACAACACATCCCATCCCACCCCTCCATCACCTGGTCCCGATGCTGCAGGGGCTCGTCATCCCACCCCTCCATCACCTGGTCCCGATGCTGCAGGGGCTCGTCATCCCACCCCTCCATCACCTGGTCCTGATGCTGCAGGGGCTCGTCATCCCACCCCTCCATCACCTGGTCCCGATGCTGCAGGGGCTCGTCATCCCACCCCTCCATCACCTGGTCCCGATGCTGCAGGGGCTCGTCATCCCACCCCTCCATCACCTGGTCCCGATGCTGCAGGGGCTCATCATCCCACCCCTCCATCCCTGGTCCCGATGCTGCAGGGGCTCGTCATCCCACCCCTCCATCACCTGGTCCCGATGCCGCAGGGGCTCATCATCCCACCCCTCCATCACCGGGTCCCGATGCCGCAGGGGCTCGTCATCCCACCCCTCCATCACCTAGTCCTGATGCTGCAGGGGCTCGTCATCCCACCCCTAAATCAGGGCATAACCTACCCTCCCTCTCCCAAGACCCACAGCCCCAGTGATTTGCTATCAATGGGAAAAATATCTGTCACACATTACCCACTTCGTGTGGTTTGGAAACCGGTTAAGAGTGCAGCAAATCGCTCCCTCACATCCACCTAGACTGATCTCTGACCACATTATTTTATTAACAACAACAGCCACGTGGTGCAATGTGGAATATTTATGGCCAGGCTTACCCTTAGAAAAGGCTTATCCATTTGAATAGTAAATTTGAGAAGCACTTTGAATAGCGTGTTTTGTTTTGTCATGCTTGAAAACATTTTCATAGGCATTCAAGAAACATCCTGTTTTGTTGTGCTTTATCATGTTTGATATAATTTCAGTCAAACGCATTTACTGTGTTGATGATGTTTTATTCCATGAAGCCTCCATGAACCGCCATCTTTGACATTTTCAGGATGGAAGCAACTTTACGCTCACTGTATCCCTCTGCCTGTAAAGCCAGAATTGAACCCTTTTTTCCCTCACTTTTATTATTCAAATGATCTTTGAGGTACTTCTTGCACTGTTTTTCCCATGCAGCTGGTCCTATTGCAGCAGTATAGTGACGACCACAGCAGTGGTTTTTATACTTTTCCATGTTAAATGAATCACTACCTCATTACGTAAAATGAGGTGTGCCTGTGTTGGAATTTAATAGACACTGAAATGGAATGGCGAGATGCTGATTTAAAAAAAAATTAGTAGTGGTCTCTGTACGTGTTAATGACCAGTAATCACCAGTTAACCCTAAAATAATATATATCGCTCATATCCTATTATTGTATTTGCTCACCACCCATTGAATAATACTGTACACTTTCTCAAGCCATTGTGTGTCCTGTCTTAATGTTGTCAATGGAAGCATTAATACACAAAGTAAGTCTGCATACCAATATTCTGATTAAAGAAGTGAATAACAATATAGACGGTCCAGTATGGTATTTTACAGGACTACACCAAAACATTGCACAAGCTTCCAATAAATACATGTCCAAGTGATGCACTCTTATTATTTTATTTTCGGGTAAACCAACTAGTTATGAAAAAAGAAAAAGACAAAGCTGTTCAGACAGAAGATGTCTCTTGTGAGAGCTATGCAGATATATCCCCTGGGGTTTATTCATCAAAACACAGTATTTCCTCCCAAGACATCTTCCCTCAAACATCTTCCCTAGGATTTGTAATCAGGTGACACCCTGTAAACATTAGACAACATTAGGCAATACAGTCACTGCAGTTTGAAACACAATGTTTTGGGCATTTCCTACCTAGTGTCCTTTGTACAGAGATAGTTTGTACTCTCATACATTGTCAAGATTAATTCAATTACTTTTCATACTAAATATCTCTCAGGCAGGACCCGAGGTTTCCCAACAGAACATTAACCAAAGCATCACACTGCCTCCACTGGCATGCCGCCTTCCCATAGTGCATCCTGGTGCCATGTGTTCTCTAGATAAGCGACGCACACACACCCGACCATCCACGTGATGTAAAAGAAATCCTGATTCATCAGACCAGGCCACGTTCTATCATTGCTCTGTGGTCTAGTTCTGATGCTCATGTGCCCATCGTAGGGGTCAGCATGTACATCCTGACTGATCTGCAGCTACGCAGCCCTAAACACAACCAACTGTGATGCACTGTCTGTTCTGACACCTTTATATCAGTACCAGCATTAACAATTTTTCAGCAATTTGAACTACAGTATTTCGTCTGTTGGATTGGACCACACGGGCCAGCCTTCGCTCCCCACGTGCATCAATGAGCCTAAGGCCACCCATGACCCTGTTGCCGGTTCACCACTTTTCCTTCCTTGTACCGCTTTTCATAGGTACTGACCACTGCAGACCAGGAACACCCCACAAGGGCTGCAGTCTTGGAGATGCTCTGACCCAGTCGTCTAGCCATCACAATTTGGACTTTGCCAAAGTCACTCAGATCCTTACGCCCATTTTTCACATCACCTTTGAAGACAGAATGTTTACTTGCTGCCTAATATATCCCACCCACTGACAGGTGCCATGATAACGATATTATAAGTGCTATTCCCTTCACCAGTCAGTGGTCATAATGTTATGGCTGATTGGTGTAAATATGATGTAATACAGAACCTAACATTGTTCTATGACCTAACCTTGCCTTGCCATTCTTGCAGTAAACAAAAACATATTATAAATGTGAGTTTTGCACAAAAAATTTACTATATTATAGAAACCTCAGTGCAATATGCCTAATCTAGCATTGTTCTATAGTCTGAAACCTGATGCCTTTTATGTGATTCATTCCTCTGAGAACAAACTCTGTTTTTACCTTATCAGTTAAAACAAATGGCCATTCAGTAGGGTGTCCTGGTGAAGCCTTTTGTAGATGCCTGATGCTCCATCACTGGGCTGTGTTGAGGTAGAGGGGACAGGAGCGTTTGATGCTGCATTCCTGGGGTGTGTTGAGATAGAGAGGACAGGAGTGTCTGATGCTGCATCACTGGGCTGTGTTGAGGTAGAGGGGACAGAAGCGTTTGATGCTGCATCACTGGGCTGTGTTGAGGTAGAGGGCACAGGAGCGTTTGATGCTGCATCACTGGGCTGTGTTTAGGTAGAGGGGACAGGAGTGTTTTATGGTGCATCACTGGGCTGGGTTGAGGTAGAGGGGACAGGAGCGTTTGATGCTGCATCACTGGGCTGTGTTGAGGTAGAGGGGACAGGAGTGTTTTATGCAGTATCTCTGGACTGTGCTTAGGTAAAGAAGGTGTCTGCAGGTGTCTAAGGATTTGCAGGGGTGGGATTCATGTATTTCAAAAGGAATTCTGAAAAGAGATGTGACCATTGGGTGTTACATCATATCAATAAAAAAGCTTGTGGTGGTAAAACTATACACTAATAGCACATAAGTCGCATTATAACCTAAACACAAATAGCAAGAGTAATTACACAAAGCATTCATGCACAAGACATGTATTCAATGAGTACTTCTCTATTATGCTGTTTGCTATAATACATAAAAGATTTATCAATACTGAAAATGCAAAGGCTTAAAACGATTAATTACAAAAGAGGATGGGGAAGGAAAAGCCCTTTAATTGACTTGTGCAATCACAGCTAACATTGGCCAACTAGAGTAGCCAAGATTTAACTAAAATATAGGACCATACTGTACCCTGTATCTTGAGGTAGACTGTGGATGGTTCAAGCAGCACATATGAAGAAAAGTGTATTTTATTTCGTAGGTTAGGTTATTCTCCAAACGACTGAATAGTCTTTCCAACATTCCCTAATACATTTAAGTTAAAAGTACGGACACTGAGACAAGCTAGTTATTTTAGCTAACATTACTAGTACTAGTGCCCAAACCAAGCTAGCTAGTACTAGTAACACTGCTCCACGGTACCATGCACTTAGATTACCTATTAATTAATCAAATCTCATTACATTACCTCTGTCCTAATCCATGTTTTCCTCCTCTTTTCTTTTTCTTCCCTGGGCACCAGAGGGCTTTGGTCTTTTTGACATCGTTTGAAGTACGCTACTAATGCTAATTTATCATGTTTCATGTCCAGTCAGTGACACTATTTCAGATAACTGAACTCGCCCATGCCCCTCAATCAGGGCAATTCAAAAGGCGTGAGAGCTAATAAGGTGTGTAGTTATGCTGTTGTGGGGGCGTTCGTTTCTTTTATTATTTCGAATTTTTTTTATTCCTAAGCAATTTTAAAAGTAAAAAAAAAACATCTTCACGCATTTGGGTGCACCTATAGATGGACGGCGCACCTTACATTTGCCTATTCCACCTATTCCACGGGCCGGCCTTGTGTGTGCGTGTGTGTGCGTGTGTGTGTGTGTGTGTGTGTGTTGCGTGTTCGTGTGTGTTTGTGTGTGTCTGTTTGTGTGTGTGGTGGTTCTAGGCGGGGCAAGTCAGGCTTTGCACACTGATACCATCCCCATTTGGACCCCCAAGATTGATTGAATATTATTAAGCAATTTTTTACGATACCTTTTACGGGTCAAGATGTCAGGGTGATTCACATCATAATTACACTTAAAATTCGCTTGTGATTGTGACGTATTCCTGTGGAATAATGAAGTATATGCGAGTCTCTTGGCCATTAGTCGGTCAACACAGCGGAGGAGCGGCCACGTTAGTATGTACACATTTACACCGTTAAGAGCCTATTAATAGATTAGAGTAAAAAGCAGTAAAAATGTATACTAGATTCTATATTTGGACAGAAAAGAAAGCGTCGACCAGTATTACCAGCGTAATGAAGATACAGCCTGTCAACGCCAAGCTAAGGTTTGTAAAACACATTTTCTCTTCTGAGATAAATGCTTCACATTTCTACCATTTACATAAAAAGCAACCCCGTGTGATAACATTGGCCTTAAAAGTAATCTAAAAAACGTTTTGACAGTGCAGTATTTCTTTAGATTTCTTTATGGATTCGGGCATTAGACATGCTATTTGCTATAGTATCAAAGTACTTTAGGCTGTCAGTATGGAGGTTATTGTAATGTTCCGTCTTACAGAACCTATTGGTGAATAATCATTGTCAGGCCTGATCCCAGATTTGTCAGTGTTGTCTTGCCAACTCCTGAGTTTTTGTTGTGGCGACCCCATTGGCAACCATGGTCCTTCTCATAGCAACAGATATGGTAACTCGTGGTGTTGACCATATTAACCACATGTTACCATAGTACTTGTCGTGGAAACCAGTTGCCATAGGAGTTTCTGGGCAAGAACCAGTATAGCAGTTGTTTGATATTCTATTCAGACTTAATAAATAAAGAAACAAATCAAGAACATAACGCATCACTGTCCCTAGAGAGTGTGCTGAAATAGCAGTGGACCTGGATGGGAGCCTGTTGAAATAGCGGTGTTCCCTAAAGGAGAGCGTGTTGAAATAGCAGTGTTCCCTAGAGGGGAGCGTGTTGAAATAGTAGTGTTCCCTAGAGGAGAGCGTTCTTGAAATAGCAGTGTTCCCTAAAGGGGAGCGTGTTTGAAATAGCAGTGTTCCCTAGAGGGGAGCGTGTTGAAATAGCAGTTTTCCTAGAGGGGAGCATGTGGAAATAGCAGTGTTCCCTAGAGGGGAGCATGTTGAGATAGCAGTGTTCACTAGAGGAGAGCATGTTGAAATAGCAGTGTTCCCTAAAGGGGAGCATGTCGAAATAGCAGTATTCCTTAAAGGGGAGCGTGTAGAAATAGCAGTGTTCACTAGAG
>JACXGJ010015692.1:0-13180 GCA_016801105.1 Esox niger | reverse complement strand
GCCTCCAATTGGGGAACACATTTAGGTGAATGTTGGTCCACACTCTGTGTGGATCATTATGGTTTGTTGTTGCTCTGTAGCCTATACCCAAGTCACGGTAAGCTGCTTTCAGTTTGGTTTCTTTTATTTTAATAAAGTAAAATGGATTACCATCGCCACGTCTCTGCGCCTGTGTCATTCTACTACCAGCCTTGTGACACATTCAGTTTGGAGTTCAGGAGATTGTCTTGACCAGGACCACACCCCTAAATGCATTGAAGCAACTGCCATGTGATTGGTTGATTAGATAATTGCATTAATGAGAAATTGAACAGGTGTTCCTAATAATCCTTTAGGTGAGTGTATAGGCCAATATCGAACCTCTCATTCCTCTCAAAAATCTTAAAAAAATTTGTTTCCCCAACAACTGAATGCCTTCCTGAAGAAAAATAACATTCATGAATTGCTCCAGTCCAGTTTCAGACCCATCATAGTACTGAGACTGCACTCGTGAACAAATGACCTTCTTATGGCCTCAGACAAAGGTTCCACATAAGTCCTGTTGCTTCTTGATCTTAGTGCCGCTTTTCTCACTATTGATCACTCCTTCTCTTAGAGAGACTTGAAACCCATATTGGGCAATGTGGGAAGGTTTTAGCCTGGTTTAAATCTTATTTATCTGAAAGATATAAGTTCATATGTGTGGATGGTATATCCTCTGACAAATTAAAAGTATGTTTTGGTGTTCCTCAAGGCTTGGTTCTGGGCCCTTTATTGTTCTCACTATATATGCTGCCTCTTGGTGATGTAATCTGGAATCACAATGTCAATATTCACTGCTATGCTGATGACACATTGTTATATATATTAATTAAGCAAGGAGAAGCCCCAAAATTAGCTACTTTGGAAGCATGTGTTTCAGATTTTAGGAAGTGGATGACCGAGAACGTCTTGCTTTTAAACTCAAGAAAAACAGAAATGCTGGTTTTTGGACGCAAGGAACAAAGAGCTTTATTGGCAGATCTCACTGTGTAAATTGATGGCTGGATGTTCGTATCCCAACAAACTGTAAGAAATCTCGGCGTTACCCTCGACCCTGACCTCTCCTTTTCTTTTTTGCTACCCTGATAAATAAATAAACTTCAATTAGTGCTGCACATGGCTGCTAGAATCCTAAATAGAACAATTTTTCTTAACACATTATTTCAGTACTAGCCTCTTTACACTGGCTACCTGGGTTAGTTTTTTTGTTAACCTATAAATCAATAAATGGACTTGGTCCTACTTATCTCGCTGAAATGATCCAGCCATATATACCTACATGTAACCTTAGATCGCAAGATGCAGGCCTTTTAATTGTACCTAGAATGTCTAAATAAACAGCCGGAGGCAGGGCTTTCTCTCATAGAGCTCCACCACTGCGGAATGATTTGCCAATTAAAATGAGAAATGCAGAAAGTCCTTCCTGGTTGTGTTGCAGATCAAGACGTTACCTGACAACTCTGCTGACCTCCCCCCCCGTCTGTCCCTGTCCTTGTCCATCTGGTCATGCCTCCGATCTGGACCAGGTTTAAATAGACTCTGGGCTCAGCCCACATACATCGATTAACTATTACAATTTGGACTCTTAATATGTTCAACCGGCACAGCCAGAAGAGGACTGGTCACCCCTCGGAGCCTGGTTCCTCTCTAGCTTTCTTCCTAAATTTCGGCTTTCTTAGGGAGTTTTTCCTAGCCACTGAAGTGTAAAACTACAGTTGTTTGCTCCCTGGGTTTAAGGCCGGGTGTTTTGTGGAAGCGTCCTTATCAGACTTTGCAAAACAGGGTCAGAGTCCAGTAGAAGTACCAGTAGTGCAACAAGGTCCCTGAGAAGCGGGGGGTGTGGTCAATGATGAACAGAGAGTAGCAGTGTTACAATAACTGGAAAGAAACGGGTCATGAGCCTGCTGGGACAATAGCTAGCTAGAATTGCTGTTGGCTGCCATCCCAGAAAAAGTTAGTCGGTTTAACACAAAGCTCCATGGTGTCTAGCCACTCCTGGAACGTGTAATGCTGTGGCGTGATGTTTAAAGACAGTGTTGATCATGGGGAATCTATTGAAAGCTATGACATTTATTCATTTTATTTGTGTGCTGCAATAAAATGTTACATTTATACAGTTTTGCGTCTATTTCTGGTATATTTCACGATTTTCTCATCTTTTCACTTGATGAAAAAGTTAGTTATCGTCAGCTTTATTGATAGTTATTGTATCAATGTCATTCACGAATTGAAGAAAAAATACTTTCTTATGCCATAAAAGAAAAAATATTTTACTCTGCCATGAAATAGCTTTGGCAGACTTGCTAGCAATATTATTATTAGCAATAATATTACTAGCCTATTACTGGCTAATACTCTGTTAAAACGGCCTGGGGCATACAGTTCATAGACACTCTTTGTGGTGGAGGTAAATTTTGTAAGAAACGTTAGTCAGTTTACCTGTATCAGTACCATTCACGAATGGCCATTTAGGTTTTAAAACATATAAAATGTGTATACATACAGCTCTGTGGTGTAGTGGTTAATAACACAGCCTTCCACGTGGGTGACCTGGGTTTGAATCTTGAGAGGGAAACACTTTCTATTGCGGGCCGCCTGAACCAGGCTTGCCGGGTTTCTTGTTTTATATCTAGATTGATGATTGTTTTAAATTTGTCATGAATTATTTGTGATAATTTTCCACAACTGAAACAGTTGTGTTTATCTGACATTTAAGTAATAGGCCCACCAAACTCTTAAATAGTTGAGTAGTATTTTTATATGGCAGTACCCCAGATGCTAGGACCCAGGAGAATATGTCAACAGTGTTTTGTCTTCTCTTTTCTCCTATAATGACGTTGTTGCGGGCATCTAACGCATGGAGGACGTTTCATTGGGGGAGAAGGTGGAAAGCCTGACCTCCTTGATATGTCTGGAACGCATCTTCAATCAAACGGCACAACTTGATGTGATAGACGCTACAAAATAAAATGTGTTTCTCTCAAAGTATTTAGGGCATCAAGTCTGAGGCAGGAAGTCAGGCAGGAAGCCAAAAATATTTTTTTGTAATGGGAACAAGTGCTGTGGTGACTCATAACAAAAAACATGTTTGTGGTCGATCTCAGAATTGTCTGCTATTGCGTGCATTAAGACAAGATATGACAAGAACACAGGCTAGACAGTTATTTGAGAGGCACAGGCGCAGGCGCAGGCGCAGAGACGGAGTGGTGGTAATCATCCATTTTGTTTTATTTAAAATAAAGAAACCTAAAGGAATGCAGCTTACCGTGACTTGGGTATTAGCTAAACAGCAACTAGAAACCATAATGATCCACGCAGAGTGTGGTCAAACATACACATAAATGGGTTCCCCAATTGGAGGCAATGATCTGCACTTGCCTACAATTGGGGAGACCAAACTTAAGTAGATATGCCTAGAGGAAGCCTGTGGAGGAAGGTTAAAATCATGGGTAGACTAATGTTTTCATACCGGTGGTTTAAGTGTGAAATCATAATAATTTGGATAAGGGAGAATTTATAATAGCACAATCTAGCCAGCGGTTTTATTCAACCCAAAGGACAGGTGTGAACAGTATTAATTTACAGCAAGAACAGGCCATAGCAGATGTCTTTTTGGATGAGTGGAGGGGACAGCTGCATCCAGCTTTGCCAGGAAATAGTTGTGGAGTGGATTAATTCACGAAATGTATTATAACCAGTAAAGATTCCCTACGACAGACACAGTAATAGGGGTTGTGTTAGTTGTGTCAGCCATTTTAGCATGCTGTGTCATTCCTCTCCTTAGATGATTTATGACTGAGAATATAGCTTCCCAGAAGCCCAAATGTTCACGACCCAGAATCTGATAGCCCAGTGGTCATTCCACTTCCGGGACACTAAGACAGTATGTCCAGAGACATGCATGGACATCCTTGTAATGTGAACAGAGGACCTTAGGACTGTCCATATTGACATTGAATTCAGCCCCTTTACTTTCATTTAGTTTGCTTGTGCTCTGTGTTTTGTCAATTAAAGAATCTACATAGACTGCATTCTGCCTGCGCCTGGTTCCTCTACACCACCATCTGTGCAAACTCACTTCTAAATCCCGAATATTTCATCATTTAAAACAATATTTGCAAGACTTTTAAAAGAATTTGCACATGCTTAACCTCACAACTGATTAGGTTTGGAGTCTCACTTCCGCTCAGTCATAAAGACATTTGGCTCCTAACCTCTGGAGTTGTGGTTAATGAAGGATATTAGTTTTAGATTTGTTTTGACATTTTGGCAGATCTTGAACGACACACAAAAGATTGTGATTTTTCACTATTTTGCTAGTTTTATGCTTAATGTTGGAAGTTGTTTATAAATGGAGCCAAAGTTTATCAGTGATATGTGAAAAGTTCTCCCATTGATTTGCAGTTATCCTGTACCAAATTGAAATGTTTCTGCTGAAATGCTCAATGCCACACCCCAGGCTGTAATCTCAGTGACTGAAAATAAATTCTAAAGTGGTTGGTCTGAAATCAATAAAACATTCCCATCGCAAATGCTGGGGTGTGTCAGTACAATTAAATGGTGTGTACAGTTGGGCGTCTCACCCGGACAGTCCACAAGTTAAATTATTGCCCATAATAAAAGTACAGATTATTTGGTTTTGCAACATTGGTTGACAATTATGTAATTTTCCAAATGGTTTTATCCAGCTCAAAAAGTTGGAATGCATTAGTCTCCATGATATTTGCCTAGTCAAATACGATGCACTGGCTAGAGGTTAAAGTTTAAAGTTAATGTTTGTTTTCCATTTTCCTCCATTTTCCAAATGTTTAATTATAGGCTTCTAGTAGTGGTTATGATAATTAACAGGGCTGTATTTATTTCATCCCCCAAACATGTTCAGCTGTAAACAATAATTCTAAAATATTATGTAATTGAAAGGGCCTGGGATTTACTTGAATTTGTGCAATAGAACATTTTCTGTTAGCCAGAATATTTACATAAACACCCTCTGGAGTTTGTTACAAAACAACCTGTTGCCTAAAGAAATTATGATTACCTATTGTTCACAAATTTGGGTATCCGATCAGTATCCTATCTTTAGAACTTCCCATACAAAATACTTTAACCATGTAAAATGCGTCCCGGCAATCTATAAAAACAACTATCATACTGTTAGTACCCATGTTACAAACTGTAAAGTTGAAACAATGATCTACAAAAGAAAGGGCCAAAACTTAAATAGGGTCCCTTATTAGAAGCAACGCAGGTCAGCTGCTTCTTATTGGGGACAACCAAAACTGCAGCGCAAAGATGCCTACATGGCCCCAGCCAGGACCTGACAGGCACTATTGCTGTGGGGTATGAAAGATCAGTGTTGGCACCCTAAATCCTGGCCTCTACTAGACCTCTGAAGGTGTGCCGTGATATCCGACTGGTTGGTCTAGCACATCCCACAGATCGTCACAATCAGATTGAAATCTGGGTCATTTGGAGGCCAGAACCACACTTTGAACTCTTCATCAGCATTCCATTGCCATTAACGGGTGTACCTGGTCTGCAACAATGTTTAGGTAGATGGCACGTGTCACATTGACGTCCACATGAATGCCCGGACCCAGGGTTTGCCAGCAGAACACTGCCCAGAGCATCACATTCCCTCCACCGGAGTGTCGTCCTCCCATAATGCATCCTGAAGCCATCACTTCCCCAGGCATATGGCGCACACCTATATGACCATCCACATGCTGTAAAAGAAAACTCATCGGACCAGGCTAGGTCCGAGGTCCAGTTCTGTGCATTGGACAGTGTACCGGGGCCCTCTCGTGGGCTCTCTGACCGGTCTGCGGCTACACAGCTCCAGACACAGCAGGGTGTGATGCCTTGTGTTTTGACACATTCCTCCCATTGCCATCACTAACATTTTCTGTGACTCTTGCCACAGAAGACCTTCAGTCGGTTCGCACCAGACAGGATTGTCTTCGTTGCCCTCGCCCATCGATGAGCCTTGGGTGCCCTACACCAAGTAACCGGTCTGAGGTTTGTCCCTCCTGTGACCACTGTCAGTAGGTAATCACCACTGCTGATTGGGTGTAGTCAACAAGCTTTAACTGAAAGAGAGAGTGAGAAGAAGTGGGGTGACACACGAGAACCTGGTTAATTTGAAAACCAGGGAGGCTGCTGCAATCTGAAATTGTTGCAGAGGTTTGGTCACTGCCTTGATGTTAGCACAGAATGACAGGATGTTGACTAAGGCCATGCCAAGGTTTATTGCACTTTGGCAGAAGGACACACAATGGACATTACTTGGATTGAACAAGCAGAGCTTCTCAGTCTTGTCAAGATTAAGTTTGAGGTGATGGGCCAACATCCAAGCAGCAGGCATGGGGAAATATGTTGTCTCCCGGGCATTGGAAAGGGGAGGAAAAAATCTGTGTCATCTGAAGAGCAGTGATACGGAAGACCATGTGAGAATATTATAGAGTCAAGAGATTTGGTGTGAGGAGAGGGCTAAGATCAGAGCCTTGGGGAACACCAGTAGTAAGAAGCTACACGAGACAAGGCCTGCAAGTCTGAATTTGGTCTGAATATCATCAACTTAATTTTGAACATAGGGATGAGTCATCAGCAGGGAGAAGAAGATAGCGGGAGATTAGGTTGCATGTTAGAGAAGGTGGAAAAGTTTCCTGGTCTTGGAATTTAACGTGATAGAAAGTAGCTATCACAGCAGAAAGGGACAAGGTGAGGGTGGTGAGTAGAGACTGAAAGGATACTAGGTAATTCAGATATTTTATTTTCCTCAATATTTGCTCAGTTGCCCGAAGACCACTTCTGTGAACTCTCCATGATTCACTTAGCCATGGACAATGAGTGGTTAGCCATGCAGCCTGGGAGGAAAGGGGACAGTGACAGTTGTGGGACTTAGAATTTGAGGAGAGTAGTGTGAAATACGCATACTCAGTCCCCTCATTTACTCCCTGTTCACACATGACTGAGGATTACACCGCCATCCTGGGTCTCATCTCCAACAATGATGAGATCACTTCCAGACAGGAGGTAGCAGACCTGACTTCACGGTGCCTGGACAACATCCTCTCTCTCAACGTCTGCAAGACTTCAGGAAGTGGCAGAGGGGGGATTACGACCCCATACACATCAACGGAGCTGAACCGGACTTGGGCTCTCTGACTTCCAGGGTCGGCATGTGTACATAAACTCTCACCCACGTTTACAGGGGCATCATTAAGAGCATTGTCTCAGGCTCCATTACTAGCCTGGTGTGGCACGAAGGGCAGATTGCAACCGATGATGTGCTCCGCTGACATCACTTCCCCCTGGAGGGCCTTGTGATCAGCAGTGGAGCATATCATCTGATGATGCCCTAGGAAAGCACAGAACATCAAACAGTACTACAGCCACCCAGGCTAGCGTCGGTTCACACCGCTGCCGTCCGGTAGACGTTACCAGTACATCAAACAGTACTACAGCCACCCAGGCTATGGTCGGTTCACACCGCTGCATCATCAAAGGCTACAGGCACCCAGGCTATGGTCTGTTCACACCGCTGCCGTCTGGTAGATGTTACAGGAGCATCAGGCCAGGCTCTTCCAGACTCACAAACCCGCAGGCCATAAGACTTCTCAACCAGCAGCACTGATCTAAGATCATACTGATCACACATGACTATTTCAAATGCTCTGATGACTTTCTATGCATATTAGAATATTTTGATGTATATATATATATCATAAATATAAGTGTAACAGTGCCTAAAATATTATAGTATTTCATATTTATTTCACATTGTCCATATACACCTTTTCTACACTCTTTGGAAATGCTGCTAGTTTGCATTGTTGTGTAGATTTTGTATCTTTTGTTTGCTTTATATTTTACTGAATGCTCCTGCGTAGATGTCTCATGCCGTGTCACAAGAATTTCGCTGCTCAGAACGAGAGTGTTATTTTGACTTGGGTGAGGCCTGGGAACAACCGGAATATCAAGTTCAACAAGAGAACTGGTCAGATGATAGATGACTACGATGTTAGGCTTGAATGTAATGATCATATTGACAGCATGAGATTACTCATTTTATCATGGAAAACAATCATGTGATTTTCAACAACCTACCTGCTACTGCCTCTCAATCAACTGTTGAACCATGACTCCACAGAGAATACAGTAAAAGGGGAAAAAACGAAACCGGTATTGCCAATTCGGTCCCTATTTAAGTTGCCCTTTTGGCCCTTTCTTTTGTAGATCATTAGGAAGGTATGTATGTTCCTGAATCCAGATTAGGTAAACCAATCTATGGCTGTGGCCCAGATTACACAATGGCACTATAAATGCGATAAACTTGCCTTTCTGGGTGCAATCATGCATTTGTACTGCGAGGCAGTGACCCATTCAATTGTGCCTCTTAAAAAACTTACGATGGCAAATAACCATAAAAAGTAACCTCAAAACAATATATGCAAATAAAATACTTCTATGGCTGAGATGTGGTTGTTCATCTGTGGATAATTTAACTGAATTTACTGTAAATTAATCTGGATACTAAATTAATATGGATACAAAATGAACAAAATGGCAATGTACATTCATTATTGTCAATGCATTTAGACGATGAGAGTAGAAGACCTTGTCCAGGCAGTGTTTAAAACCAGGTCAGTTTGATACATTTGATGGGAGAAATGCATTATGATTAACTTACTATTGAATCATCATCTTTTATTATTGTTTTGTGTATCTAAGTGAATACAATAACACTAAGAAGGAAGCTTTGATGATATTAGCGGGTATTACCTGTCTAACTACAGACGAAGGTCTTGTTTCTGTTTGTCATTACCGATACTTTAAAATTCAATAATTGTTTTAGTGTTTAAATATCAATATGAACTGTTTGAAATATTGAAATATTCCAGTATTTTTGGGGGATTATGTTGACCCCTGACAAACAGTTTTTTTAGGTTAAGACGTTTTATTATATGGTTGAAAGAAATGCCCAGCTCCTGTTTTTTTAAGAATTGACAGCTCTACAATCAGGTGAATCCGCTGAAGCGGGTCACGGCAACGCGCCTCCTACAAATTCGGACAGGTTTGGTGCCAGCGTACCTGAGTGGTGCCGACCCAATGACTGGAGGATGAAGTGATACCGAGCAGGCGGGAGCACTGTCGTTCAAAATTTCTGAGGAGAGAAATGGCTTTTAAAAATAGTTTTTAAGATATGATTGAGTAAATTGCAAAATAGGACCAACCATTTGTTTCCATTTGATTATGAGTGATTTGAAATCACATAAGTGAAAGTAAAAGCGATTAAATGTGAACATTGTATTATTTTTTTCAACAAAGCAAGTCATTACGGACCTTTGGCACATAATTTTTTTTAAATATCTACTAAATTAAAAAGTTTTCTTCCTAAACACCATGATTACTAAAATATTCTTCATATGCAACTCGATGATGTAAGTATGGGGCTTTATCATTTTGTTTGAAGGACCGGTAAGAAGGTATTAACGTCAGTTTAGGCAACAACTAATTTCAGTTGTTTCACTGACAATGTTAATGTTCACACCTGTGGTGAAAGTCAGTGAAGAATGTTGCATTTCTGGTTTGTGTTGCTCTGGATCAAGTTCTCTTTGAATTGAAACATGACCAGTTTTGCAGTACTGCCCCCTTTAATAGCAATTTGTTTGTAAGACATAAAATAGTTTGTTTAAACATTTTGTATAAATGGCAGGCTAGTAAGCGCTCACCCGGTTGGCTGAGAAAGACCCTCACCTGCTATTCTCTGAAGCGGTTTGGGAATGTTTTCTAATCCCGTACTGGGTGTCCGCTAAGAAAGAGACGGATGGTTAATTGTTTATGGACTGTATTCCTCTTCTTGACCACCACAAATTAAACACACTCAATGCATTTAGACGTGTATAAATACATCGAAGAAATGGATTCCGTGTCATTATTGCACATCTGTTTGGTCTTATTCAATACTAAAATTGAGTGTTGAGAATTTTTGAAACACTGCCACATTTTATAAGGAAGTAGGTTGAGATGAGCACCTGACCACAGCCTGGTTTATGAGAAGACTGGGACCTAATTCACTCACTTCGTCACTCATCGATGAGATTAGGAGTAACACCTTGTCCAGGCAGTGTTTAAAACAAGGTCAGTTTGATACATTTTATGGGGGAACGTATTATGATTGACTTATTATTAATTCAACATATTTTATTATTACTTTGTGTATCTAAGTGAATACAATAACACTTTAATTAGGAAGCTGTCATTATATTTGTAGGTATTACCCGTCTAACTTTAAACTAAGGTCTTGTTTCCGTTTGTCATTACCAAGACTTTAAAATGCAATAATTGTTTTAGTATCAATATAAACTGTGTGAAATATTCAAATATTCCTGTGTTTGGGGGGGATCATGTTGACCCCTGACAAACATTACATTAGATGAATGTTTTTCATACAGCCGGTAGTAGAAGCGGACCTGTCTCCGAGATCATGACTAGATAAGATTCTCGGAACAAAGAACTCCATGTGTACTTAAGTGGTACTTTCTGCACCACATAATATGGCTGTGTGTACTGTAGAACCTGTTTTATTATGTATATTCAAATATGCCAGTGGCACATCTCAGAGATTTTCGTGGGTCTCTAACTCCAGTTGTCATTAAACAGCTTTAGTTTTTCATCCAACGAATTATTTGTATCGAGGCAGCTGAATCAATGTTGAGAAAATCTACTGAACGAGGTCCTGCAAGAACAGGGTTTGGAAGCCCTGGAATAGTCTACCTAAACAAAAGCACAGAACTCATTCTGAATCTACATTGAATCTATAAAAAAAGCAATGCACCTGCTTTAAACAGTGGTAATTCTGTGACAACTTTCCCAACGTACATTTGGGAGTACTGTAGGCCTCTCTGGAAAAACGATGTCTTTGGGCAATGTTTTTTTACTGAGCAAGACCGTGAACCATAGAATTGCGTCTCCCTCCCGAGTAAAATTCGCCCCGGGTCGTACTTAATCAGCCTCCCTGGTACAAATATTAATAGCTCTCCAGTAAAATAAACACCTGCAACGATGAAGTTCTTTATGCGGACATCAAAGATTATAAATACGCAAAATTCGCAGTGCCGTAGTAGAAAATCATCACCACCGATTTTGTATTTACTAAGTCGCATCCAATGTTATTCTAATGAAAATGTAAAATTATATTAAAAAGGGTTTTGGGCGAATGTCTTTAAATGTTATTCTAATGAAAATGTAAAATTATACTAAAAATAATTTTTGGCGAATGTTTTCTGAAGCGGTTTGGGAATGTTTTCTGATCCCGTACTGGGTGTCCGCTAAGAACCAGACGGATGGTTCAATGTTTATGGACTGTATTCCTCTTCTTGACCACCACACATTGAACACACTCAGTCTGTCTTACTTCACCGTGAAATGGTGGTGGACTTTGTAATGTTGGATTACTTGTGGTTCTAATCCATCTAAGTTCAATTTAAAATGCTTTACAGTGTAGTGACACAATAGAGGCATTTCTACATACAAAGTGCAAAAAAAGATTTTTTATTCTCGTTACACTTATAGAAATCTCTTCCTTTGGTCGTCATTCTTATCAGTACTCACCTTATATTTGATTTTGATTATTTTATGTTTAATTAACCAAACAAGCCAGTTGAGAACAAAATCTCCCTACAATGATGACTTGGCAAAAGGCATAAGATTGGCAGGACGAAAAATTCATTTACAAACACAGCATCAGTCAAAAGAACAGACACCAACTCAAAGGCATTTCTTTATTTTTACAATTTAAAAAACAATTTAATATTGATTTCTTAACTATTAGTTAAGAAATCAAACCTATGACATAATAGATAGGGAATAAGGTGATAACCAAAAATAAAAATAAAAATAATAAATACAATAACAATTTAGATGTTTCAATGTATCCACCCTTTGCTTTAATGAACGCATTGCACACTGTTAGCATTCCCTCAAAGTCACACTGAAAAATACACTCCCGTCTTTCAGTAAATATAAGTACTTTTTGATATTAGCTCAATGGTAAACGTTGTCTTGTCCAATGCATTCTGCATGTCTGGCCAGCTCTGATTGGAGGACTCTGGAGAGGGCGGAGCTAAAGTCCCAACTCAGAAGTCCCTCAGTTTAAGTTTAAAAACCATTTGTTCTCTGTTTTTAAGGGTATGGCCTCTGCATCTTCACATGAACTTCTACGACCTGTAGCACTTGGTAGCTTGATAGTAACCTGTTTCTTAGGAACATTTTGGATGTACTACACACCCTCAGCCAACAGATCCTACCCATGCCCTGGTGTATTGAGGGAAGGGAACGAGACACAGTGGGCTGCCAACCAATCACCCAAGACACATGACCAGCACGACCAAAATCAGCTGGAAGATGGAGTCAAAGATGCAGAAACTATTGTCTTGATCTGGATGTGGCCATTTGGTTTTACATTTGATCTGAACTCTTGTGCTTCCTATAACATCAAAGGATGTCGACTAACAGCAGACAGAAGTCTTTACAACAAGGCTCATCTTGTAATGTTCCATCACAGGAACATCGCCGGAGACCTGAGCGATATGCCAAAAGAGCCACGACCATGGTTCCAAAAATGGGTTTGGTACAATATGGAGTCACCAACTTACACACAGAGGATCCCCGGTCTTGACAATTTGTTCAATGTAACTGCAAGTTATCGACTGAGTTCGGATGTTTATGTGCCTTATGGGTCACTTGTTGAAGTGACCAGTGATGATAAAAGCTTTGAGCTGCCAAAGAAAGACAAATTGGTCTGTTGGGTAGTAAGCCACTGGAATCCAAACCACAAGAGAGTACCGATCTTCAACGAGCTGAATAAACATGTCAAGATAGACACATTTGGACGACACTTTGGAAAATACGTACAGGACAAGGCAGAGATTGTGTCCAGTTGTAAATTCTACCTGTCATTTGAAAACTCTATACATCAAGACTACATTACTGAGAAGCTGTATGAAACCTTGCGATCAGGATCTGTGCCAGTTGTTCTCGGTCCACCCAGGCAAAACTATGAAGCTGTTGTCCCAAAGGATTCTTTCATTCATGTGGATGACTTCCCTTCACTGAAGGAACTGGCAGATTGGCTTATCTTGCTGGACAAGAATGA
>JACXGJ010015691.1:0-13180 GCA_016801105.1 Esox niger | reverse complement strand
TGCTTTGGGCTACTACATCCCCACTCGTGGAATGCTTTGGGCTACTACATCCCCACTCGTGGAATGCTTTGGGCTACTACATCCCCACTCGTGGAATGCTTTGGGCTACTACATCCCCACTCGTGGAATGCTTTGGGCTACTACATCCCCACTCGTGGAATGCTTTGGGCTACTACATCCCCACTCGTGGAATGCTTTGCAAAGTAGCATTAAGCTTGATGTTCTGTCTACTTCAAGCAGCTTTTTGTAAACTTCTGGTTATGTGTAAATTGAATGTTAGTGTCTGAATGAATAGAATGTATGGGCCCAGGTTAAATGTGTAGGCATTAGGATGCCATTGATGTATGTCTGTGTGTGTATACACTGCTCAATATCACACATCAATGAACGAAATATACTGAAGATTAAAATCTTTACTGTATATTGTGTCATTTGTTAAGAACAAAATGACATAACAACAGTCAATGGAAACTAAAACCATCAAGCAACTGAGGGCTGAATTCAAACTCATATCAAAGTAAACAATTGAAATCACAGGCTGTTCCAACTTGAGTGAATTTCATCCTGTGAACTCATAATGTGACTCAGTAGTTTCTGTCCCTCATGTGCCTTTATGCACTCCAAATAACATCTGGCATGCTCCTGATGTGATGGCATATTGTGTCCTGGTGGATCTCCTTCCAGACCTGGATCAGGACATCAGTGAGCTCCTGGACAGTCTCTGGCTCTATTTGGACGCATCGGTCACACCAATACATAAAATCCCTGAGGTTCTCAATTGGATTCAGGTCTGGGGAACGTGAGGGCCAGTCAATGGCATCGATGCATTTGTCATCCAGGAACTGCCTACACACTCTGGCCCCATGAGCCTGGGCATTGTCCTGCACCAGTAGGAACCCAGGGCCCGCGGCACCAGCATAAGGTCTGATGATGGGTCTGAGGAATTTATCCGTTACCTAACAGCAGTCAGGGTTCTGTTGGCTAGCACATGGAGGTCTGTGCGACCCTCCAAGGATATGCCTCCCCAGACCATCACTGACCCACCACCAACCCGGTCACGCTGGATGATGTTGCAGGCAGCAGAACATTCACCACGGCATCTCCAGACTCATTCTGTTCTCAATGTGAACCTGCTCTCATCTGTGAAGAGATCCAATGGTGGACCTGCCAATTCTGTTGTTCTTCCAATCGAGCTGCACTGGGCTGGGCTGTGAGCACTGGTCCCACTAGAGGACGTCGAGCCCTCATACCACCCTAAATAGAGTCTGTCTCTGACAGTTTGGTCAGAAACATGCACAACAGTAGCCCGCCGGAGGTCATTTTGTCGGGTTCAGGCAGTGCTCCTCGTGTTCCTCCTTACACAAAGGAGCGGATACCGGTCCTTCTGCTGGGTTGATGCCCTTCTACGGCCCTGTCCAGCTCTCCTGATGTAACAGCTTGTCTCCAGGTATCTCCTTCATGTTCTTGCGACTGTACTGGAAGACACAGCAAACCTTATGGCCACGGCACATATGGATGTTCCATCCTGGAGGAGCTTGACTACCTGTACAACCTGAATGGGCTGCAGGTACCACCCGATGCTACAAGTAGTGACACTAGCAAAACGTGAAGCTAGAGAAGAATCAGTCAGGAAGGATAAGGAGAGAGCGGTTGTCTGTGGCCACCACCTGAAAAAACATTCCCTTTTTGGGGTTGTCTTGCTGTTGCCTCTCCAGTCACTTTCATTTGCACCAAGACAGGTGACATTGATACTTAATGCTTAATAACTGGAGAGATTTCTATCCCTGAAGTTTTATTTTCTTGGTGTTATACTGTTATGTTTGTGTCCTCATTACTTTTTTGAGCAGTGTATATCTATTTCTATACCACTCCACTATACACAGCACCAACCCAGGTCTATATCCTCTGTTTATTTAACTATATGTCTCTATGTACCTGCAGACAGAGAGAACATGCCAGTCCAAACAGCAAGGCAGTGGACAGGTACCTTTGAAAGGTTGTAATAAAATGCAGGGCACCCATTTGGACTATACACATATTGCCTTCAAGGTCATCGTACTGGTCGGTGGTATGGCTTTGACCACACACCCAAACACGCCCATACCGGTGTGCAGGTGGAAATGCACACACATACACACATACTTGCAGATCTGCACGCACACAAGTCTATACTGATACAAGCAAACATATATGCACACAAGCCTATACTGATACAAGCAAACATATATGCACACAAGCCTATACTGATACAAGCAAACATATATGCACACAAGCCTATACTGATACAAGCAAACATACAGTGGGGCAAAAAAGTATGTAGTCAGCCATCAATTGTGCAAGTTCTCCCACTTAAAAAGATGAGAGAGGCCTGTAGTTTTCATCATAGGCACACTTCAACTAAAATCCAGAGAATCACATTGTAGGATTTTTTAATGAATTTATTGGTAAATTCCTCTGTAAAATAAGTATTTGGTCACCTTAAAACAAACACGATTTCTGGCTCTCACAGCTCTCACAGACCTGTAACTTCTTCGTTAAGAGGCTCCTCTGTCCTCCACTCGTTACCTGTATTAATGGCCTCTCCAGTCTGTTTGGACTTGTTATCAGTATTAAAAACACCTGTCCACAACCTCAAACAGTCACACTCCAAACTCCACTATGGCCAGGACCAAAGAGCTGTAAAAGGACACCAGAAACTAAATTGTAGACCTGCACCAGGCTGGGAAGACTGAATCTGCAATAGGTAAGCAGTTTGGTGTGAAGAAATCAGCTATGGGAGCAATTATAAGAAAACGGAAGACATACAAGACCACTGATAATCTCCCTCGATCCGGGGCTCCACGCAAGATCTCACCCCGTGGGGTCAAAATGATCACAAGAACGGTGAGCAAAAATCCCAGAACCACACGGGGGGACCTAGTGAATGACCTGCAGAGAACTGGGACCAAAGAAACTAAGGCTACCATCAGTAACACACTACGCCGCCAGGGACTCAAATCCTGCAGTGCAGTCCCCCTGCTTAAGCCAGTACATGTCCAGGCCCATCTCAGGTTTGCTAGAGAGGATTTGGATGATCCAGAAGCGGATTGGGAGAATGTCATATGGTCAGATGAAACCAAAATAGAACTTTTTGGTAAAAAAAGTCTGGAGGAGAAAGAATGCTGAGTTGCAGCCAAAGAACACCATATACTGTGAAGCATTGGGGTGGAAACATCATGCTTTGGGGCTGTTTTTCTGCAAAGGGACCAGGACGACTGATTCGTGTAAAGGAAAGAATGAATTGGGCCATGTATTGTGAGATTTTGAGTGAAAACCTCCTTCTATCAGCAAGGGCATTGAAGATGAAACATGGCTGGGTCTTTCAGCATGACAATGATCCCAAACACACCGCCTGGGCAACGAAGGAGTGGCTTCATAAGAAGCATTTCAAGGTCCTGGAGTGGCCTAGCCAGTCACCAGATCTCAACACAATAGAAAATCTTTGGAGGGAGTTGAAAGTCTGTATTGCCCAGCGACAGCCACAAAACATCACTGCTCTAGAGGAGATCTGCATGGAGGAATGGGCCAAAATACCAGCAACAGTGTGTGAAAACCTTGTGAAGACTTACAGAAAACGTTTGACCTCTGTTATTGCCAACAAAGGGTATATAACGAAGTATTGACATGAACTTTTGTCATTGACCAAATACTTATTTTCCACCATAAATTCATTAAGAATCCTACAATGTGATTTTCTGGATTTGTTTTTCTCATTTTGTCTCATAGTTGAAGTGTGCCTATGATGAAAATTACAGGCCTCTCTCATCTTTTTAAGTGGGAGAACTTAGGGGCTGACTAAATACTTTTTTGCCCCACTGTATGTGCACACAAGCCTATACAGATACAAGCAAACATATATGTACACAAGCATGAACTCCTGGCTGCCTCAAATATATTGGACTATAGAAGGCATTTTATTGAGTTATAGAGAATATGTTCCGACAAATAGAGAACATGCATTGGAATAAATAATAGAATACATAAAATATAAAAGCAATATACTTGTTTATAGAGAAAATATTGAAAAACAAGAAATATATACTGATTTACTGGGAGCCCTGTAGAATGCATGTGTTTGCAAATTAGTATATTTTGTGAGTGATATGGGATATTTTCATATCCCATATCTATCTGAATCAGCAACAAAACCAATAGTTCTTAACTGCTGGACACTGATTGGTCAGTCTATTCTCATTGTTTTACTACAAACATTTGCATTGGTCCAATGTGATGAACTGACCTTCAGGATACCGTTGATTTGTTCTTTACCCCCAACACATTGTAATTGGCTTGCTAAAGTTCTTTCTGGAATTTGAAATGAGATGTCTTAGAAATGATACACAGAGCAGTTTCTCGGAAGTGGCTTCATTCTTTCTAGGTTTGCAGTTCAGAAAGACAGGCGTTCCCTTGGGATCCATCCGGTGTATAGAAACTAGGTAAAGGGAATGAGAAAAGCAGGAATCAGTACAAAGACACAGAGAGGGAGATGGAGGGGGCGGACACAAACAGACAGATAGACAGGGAGAATGACAGACAGACAGAGACAGATAGGGAGAATGACAGAGACAGGGACACAGGGAGAGGAATTAAAAGAATGACAGGGGGTGGGAGACAGACAGACAGACAGGGAGACACAGAGAAAGACAGACAGGGATACTGGGAGAATGACAGACAGAGAGACAGGGAGAATGGCAGAGTAACAGGGATACAGGGAGAGGAATTGAGAGAATGACAGGGGGTGGAAGACAGGGGCGGAAGACAATAGCCAGGAGAAAAGGAGGAAGGAAACACTTTTCAATGCAAAGTTATTCTTTACATTTTCTCAAATTTCCATAGTTTGGTAAATACATGGCAAACCTTTGCAACAATCAATAAAAGGTTAGAACAACACAACAATCTACATTACAATAATCACAATAGGGGGATAATAAAATTTGCAGTTACCCCAAAATAATCACAACAGGGTCATTAGAATATTATCAGTTAAGAAAACAACCACTCTGGTGTCCTGTCTGAACTGACTACAGTCATATACAAAGTAATAATCAAAATAGGAACATTATCAGCAACATTGCAATAATCACAATATGGTTATAACTACATTATCCGGCTATATTGCAATCTCAATATTGTCCTAACATCATTATCTTGATATATTACAATAATCTTTACGGTTATAACAACAAAATCCTGCTAAATTACAATCACAATCTGGTCCTAACAACATGATCCTGCTATATTACAATCACCTCAATCTCCCCACCCCGACTATTGGTGACAAAGCGCAGCCCTGACCGAGGCCAACCCCCACCTGGAACGAGTCCGACTTACTACCGTAACCCCAACACAGCTCTCACTTTGGAAGTACATGGACTAGATAGCCCTAAGAAGGGACATCCTCACCCCATACTACCGCAGCACCTCCCACAGTATCTCCCGGGGGTCCGGTCATACACCTTCTCCAGATCCACAAAGCACATATAGACCGGATGGGCATATTCCCAGGCCCCTTCTAGGATCCTTGCAAGAGTACCGACCATGACGGAATCCGCATTGTTCCTCTTCAATCTGAGGTTTGACAATCTGCTGAATCTTCCTTTCCCAGGGGAACCACCACCTCAGTCCGCCAATCCTTAGGCACTGCCCCCGACTCCCACGCAGTGTTGAGAGGCTTGTCATCCAAGACATCCACTCCACATCCAAAGCTTTCAACATTTCTGGACGAATCCCGTCAATCCCTGGAGCTTTGCCACTGTGTAGCTGTTTAACTACCTCAGTGACTTCTGCCAAGGAGATTGACGATGCTTCCCCATCAGCCCCCAGCTCTGCCTCTACTATAGAGGGCGTGTTAGTGGGATTTAGGAGGAGCTCAAAGTGTTCCTTTCATTGCCCAATTAAATCCTCAGTTGAGGTCAACAGTGTTCCATTCTTACTGTACACAGCTTGGATGGTTCCCCGTTTCCCCCTCCTGAGGGGGCGGGTTGGTTTTCCAGAAACACTTTGGTGCCGACCGAAAGTCCTTCTCCATGGCTTCCCCGATTTCCTCCCACACCCGCTGTTTTGTCTTTTTCACGGCAGAGGTCGCAGCCCTTTGGGTCTACCGGTACTCTGCAACCGCCTCCAGAGTCCTCCGGGATAACATATCCGGAGAATCTGAGCAGGGGGCGGTATTGCATTTACCACACCATTGTGATGGGAAGAGAGCTGAGCCAGAAGGCAAAGCTCTCGATATACCGGTCAATTTTCATTCTTACCCTCACCAATGGTCATGAAGGCTGGGTCATGACCAAAAGAACTAGATCTCGGGTACAAGCGGCTGAAATGATTTTTCTCAGAAGGGTGGCTGGCGTCTCCCTTAGAGATGGGGTGAGAAGCTCAGTCATCAGTGAGGAACTCAAAGTAGAGTCGCTGTTCCTTTGCATTGAAAGGAGACAGTTGAGGTGGTTCGGGCATCTGGTAAGGATGCCCCCAGGCACCTCCCCCCCAGGGAGGTGTTCCAGGCACGTCCAGCTGGGAGGAGACTTCGGGGTAGGCCCAGGATTTGGTGGAGAGATTATATTTCGACACTGGCCTGGGAATGCCTCGGGATCCCCCAGTCGGAGCTGGCAAATGTGGCTCAGGTAAGGGAAGTTTGGGGTCCCTGATGGAGCTGCTGCCCCCGTGACCTGAGATCGGATAAATGGATGAAGAAGAAGAAGATGCAAATTGAACGCTTCTGTTACTCAGAACATTCCCTTTTGACTTTATTGGAAAGGAAATAAAAAAATGCAATGGTCTCTTAATTCTTTCCGGAGATGTATGTACCATTTGTAAAGAAAACATGAGTGAGCGGACAAAACACATGTTTTATTTCTTATGGGATTCACATTCAACTTTAGGTAATAACAGAATGAAACAATCATAAAACAAAATATAATAACAAATCAATCAAATTGAATCAAACGAATGTATTTATAAAGCCCTTTTTACATCAGCAGTTGTCACGAAGTGCTTTTACAAAACAAAAACCAGGAGGACTTTGGAGAGGGACAGCAAAGAGTCAAACCTGGTACTCCGCAGGTGTGGGTTAAGACCTCATGTCCTAAGTTTAAAACGGGGCAGGAGAAAGGGAAAATTAACAAAATGCTTTCCTTAGATCTACAAAGATTTATAGTAGAGAAGGAGAACTGAGCCTACTCCACCAGCACAATGATATAGCAGCGTAAGACGTTGGGGCTGAGACAGGGGGGGTCCAGTGACACAGTGGCACTATCCGGGGGACAGGATCTCCCCCCGATTGGCATATGGGCATACAAACACAGGGAGATTGGCATATAGGCATACAAATACAGGGAGACTGGCATATGGACATACAAACACAGGGTGATTGTCAAGGGATTTATTAGTAACTTTCAAAAATAGTTTTCACTGATCATATTTATCTATTACTAAACCTGCAAGATTCAGAACTCATTTTTTTAGTCATAAGCATTTGAGAACTTACGTGATTAATTCCATAAATAAAGAAATGACTCAAACCCAATCCATTGTCTAATAGTGCCAGTTCCTTTCACACCAAGGCACTCCAGTGTATCAGTTGCTCAATAATTATTCAGTACACACTACAGTTCAAATGTTTCGGGTCACTTAGAAATGTCCTTGTTTTCAAAAGAAAGGCACATTATTTGTTCAATAAAATAACAACAAATGATGTAGACATACAGTGTAGACATTTTAATGTTGTAAACAAGTATTGAAGCTGGAAAAGAGTGATTTGTAATGGAATAACTACACAAGTGTACAGAGGCCCATTATCAACAACCATCAGTCCTGTGTTCCAATCGTACATTGTGTTTGCTAAGTTTATCATTTTAAAAGGCTAGGTGATAATTAAAAATCATTTTTGCAATAAGGTCAGCTCAGCTGAAAACTGTTGTATTGATTAAGGAAGCAATTAAACTGGTCTTTTTTAGACTGGTTCAGTTTCTGGAGCATCAGTAATTTTGTTTCAGTTACAGGCTGAAAATAACCAGAAACCAAGAACTTTCATCTGAAACGTAACACTAAAATTTTGTTCTGAGAAATTCCATGCGAGAATTTGTCAAGAAAATGAAGATCTCAAACAATGCTATGTACTATTCCCTTCACAGAATAGTGCAAACTGGCTCTAACCAGAATAGAATGAAGAATGGGAGGCCCCGATGCACAACTGAACAAGAGGACAAATATATTAGTGTTTAGTTTGAGAATCTGATGCCTCACAGGTCTTTAACTGGCAACATCAATAAATAGCACCCGCAAAACACCAGCCTGAATGTCCACAGTAAAGACGCAATTGCAGAATTCTCTATCTAGGCAGAGATGCAAAGAAAAATCTATATCTCAGACTGGCCAATAAAAATAAAAGATTAAGATGGGTATAAGAATACAGACAATGGAAAGAGATAGATGTTAAAAAGTGCTGTTGACAGTTATAGGTTTTTGGATCACAAAGAACATTTGTCAGATGCAGACCAAATGAAAAGATGCTGGAAAAGGGTTTGATGTCATCTGTCAAGTATTGCGGAGGCAAAGTGATGGTCTTGGGGTGCTTTGATGGCGGTAAAGTTGGAGATTTGTACAGGATAAAAGGGATCTTAAAGAAGGAAGGCAATCTTTCCATTTTGCAACGCCATGCCATACCCTGTGTACAGTGCTTGATTGGAGCCAGCTACCTCCTACAACAGGACAATGACCAAAAGCACAGCTCCAAACTATGCATAACTGTGGGCAGCAGAGTCACTGGATCTCAAGCATGTTGAGCTGATGTGGAAGAAGCTTGACCCAATGGTACATAAGAAGTACCCATCAAGCCAATTCAACTTGTGTTTCAGGAATCATGGGGGTAAATCTCTTCAGATTACCTCAACATACTGACAACTAGAATGCCAAAGATCTGCAAGGCTATAATTACTGCAAATTGAGGATTCTTTGACAAAAGCAAACTATGAAGGACACTATTATTTCAATTAAAATAATCATTTCTAACCTTGTCAATGACTGTTTCTTATTTATTTTGCAATATTTCCTGTTTAAACTCATTTAATTTGTTTTCATGGAAGTATTACTGTCGCTACTAGAGTCGTTTGTTAATATAGGTTCAAACACTCAATCAGAAATGAGCTACAAGTAAGCAACATGGTGTTTCTGGGTAGCTTTAGGTGAAATGTATGTTGCGTCATAATTAATTTCTGAAATAGTCAGCGTATGCTGGCATCATGTGCACAAAGAACTCCTACCAGGGGGCAATTAGAGATACTTGAAACTGACATGAGAAAAGGTTAAAGATCAAAAAAGTATATTTTTTGCTTTAAAGCCTGACTGTTTGACGGCTGTGCCTAAGTTGGGAAGAAATGAGTCATGAACTGATTCCAGGATATTGCAAAATCCAAAAGGTGCACACAAGTGACTTTACTTTTGTGTCATTCAGGGGCAGCACCACTCAGTCTTACTGTATGTTTCATGTCAGACATTTTATTAAGACTTCATAAAAATAAAACATAAAAAAGGTATGCTTCAGAGCAGTAGCAACACCAACGTCAACACAGATCATTTAGGGGCTAACCCTAGGGCTGTAGACAGGAAGGCCCAGAGAATCTCAGGGCTAGACTGCTTGTTAAGGTTTCAAATGGAAATCCAATAGAAGCATTGGTTCATTCGGTGAGATTTGGTGTCCTGCGGAATGAACCTTTAAAAAATACAATCTGTAATTTCTACATAGATTTCTTGCACTACAAAAGTAATTAACCATGCCCAATGTGACTAATAAAAATGTGAAAATCCTCATGAGCTTCAACTGCAAACTTTCATAGAAACCACAAACATGGTTGAAAGTATAACTTGGATTTTTTGGTTGGTTAGTAATTGTCTTTATAGCAGTGTTGGAATTCAGAAGTGATAACCTTACTTCAGCTCTTTCAATGAAAATTGTGTACCAAAATAGATTTGGGTCTAGTCCACTGTGATGGACTGAAGATTATTTGATCTAGCTATCTGGTAAATCACTCTGTGACAGTTTAATCACAAACATCCCTTTAGAAATAGAAACAGTCACTGCCTCTAGACTCTCTGTTCAGTTGCTGCTCATTCAGCAGCACTCATGTTGTCTTGGCATTGGGCAAGATAATAATGACTGGTATATTATCACATATTTATGTTAAAACAGGTAGGCTGTATACCACACATTTAAAGATCCTGCCCATAGCTGTTTGGTTGTTTTCATCCAGAACCACGAACTGTACTGGATCCTACCTGAACACATGAACTGTGCTATTTTATTATTTTCATTCTTAAACTGGCAAACAGCACATTGTACATTCAGCATAAAGTCATGAGTGTGAAAATGTCACTATGCTGCCCAAGTTCCATAATGTGTGTTTGCTATTGGTGAAGCGTTTTCATCAGTCAGAGAGGCGTAGGCGGGACTGTACGCTCGCTCGTTCTGAAGGAGAGAGGATAGAGGAAGAATGAGTCTTGCTGCACTTTCTCTGCGCGAGGCGAAGAGCATCTTCCGTCGTCTTTACAGCCCGGGTGGTACAGTGTACATACAGTAACCCGAATCGGCAATAGGTTCCAGCTGCTGCTACAGCCCCCGGTTCTGCCCACATACTGTGATACTTGACTTGACTGGAGAATCGAGTTCCGTTCCTACGTAGTCTTTAGGCTGCACGCGCACCTGGATAACCCCGAAAGCTTCTCTACACAAAACAACACACAGTGAGCTGAGTGCCCAGCGTAGCTCGTAGCTGCGGTTGGAAGCCGAAAGATGATTCTCCAACGGCACTTGTTCTTCATCCTGTATAGCTTCTGTGGATTCGCCTCGAAAGGTAGGCTGGCTAAGCTTAGATATGTCTAGTTTATCAGCCTTAATGTCTGCATATGCTTACGGTCTCGGGCGTGGTGGGTATACTTCCAAAGGTGCAAGAAAAAGTCTCCCCCTACGTCTTCCTCAAGTGTGTTGAAGTCAGGCAGAGCGCTAATTTCTGTTCTGATAACTGCTAAGTAAGTCTGCGTGTTTTTCGGGATGTGGGTTTGCGCTGCATATAGTGAATGGTGTAGCGCAGTAGGTAAAGTTCTGCGCAAAAATGAGAAAGCCTCTATTCCACATCGGTCACTAGTCATTATGATACAATGGTGGCGTGAACGCATAAATTACGCCTATAATTTGGATGGTATCCCGTGCTTCAGCGTGCATTACAAGGGTGGTAGATGTCCACGTATAGTTTACAGATGGATTAATGGGGGTGTTAAGGTCAATTTAAAGACATCATGCTGTAACCTTTGTGTCTGTAGAAATTCATATATATTTAATAGGTGTCTTGGCAGATACAATTTAAGCATATCCTTGTTATGTTGTTTTTTGTAAGGAGAGAACGAAGTAGCATATAGGCTTCGGCTTGTTTATATATATATATATATGTATATTATTCAGCCATATGAGTTGTAGTAACTCAAGCCGATGTACAAGCTGTTATGTTTAGTGCAAATGTGTGCTTGCGTTTTGGTTTGACTGGCGAATTTGCCTTCTTTTACATCAAGGTTTTTAATCCATTGATCTCAGGGAGTTGTTTTGCATAGGTGAAGTAGAAATTATGAGTTCATCGTCTACCTTTGAATCCAGCCTTGTTATACTGGCGATATTATCTCGATTTACCAAAAATTGGTTGCTGCAGTTTTTAGTACGTACATTTCATTTCATACATTTTTAGATTGACAAGTAAATAGATGTAATCTTTGTAAATATCTGTCAAAATTCATAAGGAAGTCTAACTTCAGTTTACCAATACAGCGGATATGTGAGTTGACTTAAGGATGCAGGCATGTAGGCCGTTTTCACCCGTATTACATGTTTCCCTCAATAAATACCTGAACTCCCCACGCAGTTCGCCTGCCCGTCCCGCTCACGGGTATGCTTGCGCAGCCACCGCCCTGTGCTGTGCCACTGCGCGTGGGGTGACGCCGACGGAATAAGCAAGTCTTCTCCCCAAGTCTCTCCGCTGTGGTTTCGTGTAGAGGCTGCAGCCCAGGGTTGAGTACACGCCCCAGTCAATTTCAATACCTTTGCAGCGCTAGACGGATAAACATATTTATGAATGAACGTTCATCAAACTGTTTAAGAACTTAATATCCAAAAACCTGTCTCCACACAGCGACGTTATATTTCTTATACCTCTAAATCGTTGTTTTTATTCTATGGTGTTATTGTCTATAAAAAAAATCTGTATTGTTGCTCATTATAGGTTACTACTCATTTGATGTAGTCAAAGGAAATGTGAAAGAATGTTCATCCTTCCCTATTTAAACCTGTACAATCCATACAAACACAGCACCATCTAAACTAATCAAAACACAAACACAGCACCTAATAAACTGGTCAAAAACACAAACACAACACCAAATTACCAAGTCAAACACAAACACAGCACCAACTAAACTAGTGACAAACACAGCACCAACTAAACTAGTCAAAA
Source organism: Esox niger (assembly GCA_016801105.1). Classification (NCBI taxonomy): domain Eukaryota; kingdom Metazoa; phylum Chordata; class Actinopteri; order Esociformes; family Esocidae; genus Esox; species Esox niger. Next base: position 653 of record JACXGJ010015691.1, on the reverse strand, counting down.
ACACCCAGCACCAAATAAATTAGTCAAAACACAAACACAGCACCTAATTAACAAGTCAAACACACAAACAGAGCACCAACTAAACTAGTCACAAACACAGCACCAACTAAACTGGTCACAAACACAGCACCAACAAAACTAGTCAAAAACACCCAGCACCAAATAAATTAGTCAAAACACAAACACAGCACCTAATTAACAAGTCAAACACACAAACACAGCACCAACTAAACTAGTCAAACACACACACAGCACCAACTAAACTAGTCAAACACACACACAGCACCAACTAAACTAGTCAAACACACACACAACACCAACTAAACTAGTCAAACACACACACAGCAGCAACTAAACTAGTCAAACACACACAGAGCACCAACTAAACTAGTCAAACACACGCACAGCACCAACTAAACTAGTCAAACACACACACAACACCAACTAAACTAGTCAAACACACACAGCACCAACTAAACTTGTCAAACACACACAACCTGCATCTTCTAAGAAACACCTGTCAGAAATACATTGTAAATTTTTATTGACCAAGTGTTCAAACTGATTAATGCGATTGGTATTACATGCCTAGACCTTAGGGTGTTTTAACTCTCTCTCTTTCTATGTGTGTGTGTGTGTGTGTGTGTGTGTGT